>JAIUZE010016659.1:0-58495 GCA_022085475.1 Heliosperma pusillum
GACCATACGCTAGGTTCCGAATGAAAATGACCAGTACCAGAGGAGAGGGAACGTTTTCCTCGGTGTCTTTTCGGTTTGTGGCTCTTGGACTTCATCAAGTTCAAATTTTCTCCCACTCTGTATTTTAGAAATAAAATCACTTTCTAAAAAGACTGCATCACGAGACACAAACACTTTGTCCTCGTGTTTATTGTAGAAGTAATAAGCACGTGATTCCTTTGGATATCCTACGAAAAGACATTTGTCAGATTTGGGTGCGAGTTTCTCGTCAGACTTATTCTTAACAAAAGCCTCGCATCCCCAAATTCTCATAAACGACAAATAAGGGACTTTCGCTGTCCATATCTCATATGGAGTCTTGTTTGCCGCTTTAGTCGGGCTTCGATTTAGTGAAAATATTGCAGATAAGATAGCAAAACCCCAAAAATAATCATGAAGCTCAGTTAGACTCATCATAGATCGAACCATATCTAATAAAGTTCGATTTCTCCTTTTGGATACACCGTTTAATTGAGGTGTTCCAGGAGGAGTCCATTGTGATACTATACCACAATCTTTCAGGTGTGAATCAAATTCATGGTTCAAGTATTCACCACCACGATCGGATCGTAGGTTTTTAATCTTTTTATTCAATTGGTTTTCTACTTCATTTTGAAATTCTTTGAACTTTTCAAAAGCATCACTTTTATGCCTCATCAAGTAGACATATCCATATCTACTCAAGTCGTCGGTAAAAGTAAGGAAGTAGTGATAACCACCTCTAGCTCGGATAGTCATTGGACCGCATACATCCGTGTGTATAGTCCTAATACTTCACTTGCTCGTGTCCCTTTTCCCGTAAAAGGAGCACGAGTCATCTTGCCTAGAAGACAAGATTCGCATACGCCATAAGATTCGTAATCGAATGGTTTGAGTACTTTAGATGAAACAAGTCTCTTTATGCGTCGTTCGTTTTTGTGCCCTAAACGACAATGCCAAAGGTATGATTGATTAGGTTCACCTGTTTTGAGCTTCTTGTTTTCTACATGATAGACCTCTTTTGCAATATCTAGAACATAAATACCTCCAATAGAAATGGCCTCGCCATAAACCATTTCATTAAAAGCAAAAGTACAACAGTTGTTCTTAATGCAAAAAGAAAAACCTTCCATGTCTAACACGGAAATGAAGATAATGTTCTTGGTAAGAGTTGGAACATAATAGCAATTATTTAAATACAACTCTAAACCATTAGGCAAAAGAATAACGTAGGTGCCCACGGAAACTGCGGCTACCTTAGCTCCATTTCCCATGCGCAGGTCCACGTCACCCTTGGCTAGTGCTTGCACGTCCCTCAGCCCCTGTACATGATTACAAAGGTGAGAACCACAACCGGTATCAAATACCCAAGAAGAGGTACTAGCAAAGTTAATATCTATCATATAAAGTGATGAAAGAATTTTACCTGACGTTGTCACACAACCGTCTTTCTTATCTTTCAAGTACTTGGGGCAATTGCGTTTCCAATGCCCTTTGCCATTACAATAATAGCAATCCGCCTCCGCGTGTTTGTTGACTTTGGGCTTGGCCTTATAAAAGACCTTGGCCTTTCCCCAGTTTGCCGGATGTCTTGAAAAGAGTCTTAACCCTTTCCCTTTCCCTTGTCCTTCCTCACCCCAAGGTTTCATGTACTTCATTTTCATGGAAAGAACATCCTTGGGTTCACTCCCACTAGCTTCCATGTCCCTCTCAGCTTGGGTGAGGAGTGCATGGAGTTCATGGAAACTCTTGTCCATGCCATTCATGTTATAGTTCACCCTAAATTGGGTGAACTTAGGTGTGAGTGAATGAAGGATCTTACCCACAACCAATTTCTTCGGAATTTTGCACCCTAGACGCTCTAAGGTGTCCGCGTGCTCAACCATTTTGAGCACGTGTGGGCCAAACTTTTGGCCCCTTTGAAGCTTGGTGTCAAAGAATTTCGTAGCCGCCTCATATTGAAGAATTTGAGGGGCTTGCGAAAACATTGACGTGATCCTCGTGAATATCGCATATGCATCGAGTGATATCAATTGGAGTTTGAGTTTGGGTGAGATTGACAAAATCAAGACATTCTTGACGTCATTAGCAACCTTCAAATAAAGGTCATATTGCCCAACCACCGTGGACATCTGGCGCGGGTTCTGGGGGCTCTTCAACCACGTAGCGAAGCACTTTATTCGATACGCGGCGCTCTTGACGTTGACTCCCATTCAGTCGATTACTTCCGTCAATCCTTTAGGACACACTTGTCCATGACGGATCTCAACCATGAGTCCTTACCCAAGGTTGCAACGTTTGATGATGTCGACATTATGCGAATATGGTAACTACAATAAAAAGAAATATATAAACATTCATTGTTAATTTACTTGAAAAACATTTTAACAAGTTTAGCATTCATATAATGACCTCTCACTAAATTATATAAATGATTCCAAGACCCATTTTTTTAAATAAAAATAGTCATCGCATGCTACTTTTACCTAGAAATGGTAAGTCGTTATTTGACTAATTCTACCCTTAGAACTCTTGGTTGACGGATTTCAACTAAATCCATCTCCTAGTCCCAAGATAACGCTTATCTCGTTGATTCCAATCCAATTTTAGCTTGTGATCGTATCACCCTACTTACCCGAGGTAAAAAGGGACCCACGAGCGTGGTAGCCCTAATGAACACGTGATTCATAGGTGTTATTAATTGGTAAGGCTAATCTCAATTTTTTAAACATGTGAGAGATCTTGTCAATTTAGTTATTAATTCCCTATAAGTGAACTAAGTCGGTGAATTTTGAATAACGTTGAATTGACAATAACGGTAAATAAAATGCATGTGTGACTATTTTGGCATGAGCGGAAATAAAGCAAGCAATCAAGCAACAATAAAATCCTAGTATGGCCTCCTAGCTAATCAAAATTAACTAGATAGTTACAAATTCGGAAACCAACTCCTTGGTCCCTTGCCTCTTCACTTGGAACACCTTCCAAAATGGCACCGTCTTGAGGGAGTCACCGGTCTTCATAAAAATAATTACAAATATACAAATATACAAATTCCTATTATACATTTATTCTATAAAATAAAATTATTAAATTATACAAACCGGCGATACGAGATCGCAATAAAATTACAATCAAACCGTTATTCCCTTACATTACGGGTAATAACGATTAAAAATAACTAGGCCATACTAGATACAAAATTTGCATAAATTATTAAATAAATGACATTCATTCATTCAACCATAAATTAATTAAATTGCTGCAAAATTCATGCCAAAATCGTCCTAGATTCAATTCATGCTCATTGTAGCTCGATTTTTCCGGGATTTATTGATTTTTAACCATTAAAAATCACTATCAACATTTAAATCGCATTTAAATTCAAACTAATTAACTAAACTGATTTAGAACTCAAAATTAGACACTACTAATTTTTTTGGTCATTAATTAGATTGATTTTATTTTATTTGCTAAATATTACGGTTTAATCATAACAATTATGAAATAAAACCAAAATAAAATATAAACTCATAAATTTGAAACCAAAAATTTTGTACTTCTGAAATTTCCAGGACTATAAATATAAAAAATATTTGCTCAAAAAATTTAAATTAATTTTATGAACAAATAGCTTTGTATTTAATGGTTTTATCAAATAAAAACATTAGATATAGTAAAACAGTGAAACAACTTATGAAATTTCACCAAGAGTATCAAAATAATAATGTTAAATGTAAAAAAAATTTCAAGACCATAAATGGACGTTTCAATTTTATGAACATTATAATCTCATATTATCGACTTTTATCGTATAAAAATCAATGAACATGCAATACATAAGTAAAAGTCACGAAATTTTACATACAATATGTAAGAAATGCATTTGAGATCATATTAAAATTTCATGGCCAGAATCAACATGCAACTATTTTTAGTTAACTTTTAACTCATAAAATGCATGTTAACTCGGTTTAAACGCCAAAAATCAAAATAAATAGCAAATTAATCCCTAAAATCACGAAATTTAACCACAAACATTTTGAAGTCAGTAGGTATACATGCACCAAAATTTTCATCAGAATCGTATTTTAACTCAAAATCTTTGATTTATTAGTTATCTTATAACTTTAATAAAAATTCCAAAATGAACATGCATGCTGTTGGAGCAAGTGTCCTCCACAATAGTGCATTTATATTATAAATCTCATTTTGGAATATTAGTGGGATGACTAGTATTTTGGATACTCCACGTCAGTTGATTAACGTAAATCGATAACGGTCAGCTGACTAGAGTTAGACGTTATTGTCGTATGACGGCGGTAATCAACTGACCCCTTTCGGTCACACCTATAGGATGAGACCCAAACAGAAATCTAATTATTTGTATACGATACATATTAATTAGTACTTTACATATATATTTGATATATGTTTAGTTACGAGAGTTAATTATTGGAATGTAAGTTACGAACTCATTCCAGATAAGTTTATTAGTTAATTATACGATAATTGACTGAATAAATTTTACGTCTTATTTTAATACGATTAAATAATATTTAATTTAATGATTAATAGTTAATTCATTAAATTAGTTGAGGTTATGCATATACTTTGAGGTAGAGGTGATTAGTTAATTATATTTACAAGGAGTTGTAAAATAAACTAACTAGGCATTGTGGGACCCATTATATATTGATATAATGATAAAATATCACTTAAAAGTTAAGTGTATATTATTTATTAATTTGAGTCATATAATTGTTATATGATCAAATTAACCCTTAATTATACAAGATAATTAAACATATGATTATAAGTATTTGTGGGACAAATATCAAAAATCAAAATGGACCACATGACACTAGTGGGTGCCGAAAATTGGTAGTGTATAACATGATGATTGTTGTTTCTTGTGTTACACTACAACATGTGATCATGTCATGTTTATGACACATGATCATAGTCTTATTCACTACTACACTCAAAGTAATTGCATGAGATTATTTTAAGCAAAATAAGAGGCCACATAGGCTTGCCTTGGCCGGACCATAGTGTCCTTAAAAGGACAACTTTGTTGTTCATTTTGGTGGCTTGTTCATTCTTGTTTTGAATGCTTATCTCACTAAAATCCTCATCTCTCTAAAAACCTCTCAAACACTAATATTTCTTATTACTAGAGTAGTAATAAAATCCAATATTAGTTCATCTTTTCACTTGTGTTTTCTAGTCAAAAACTAAGTGATTAGTTTGGGTTCTCTCTTGGGTGCATCTAAAAGGAGGTCTTCTATTTTGAAGATTACTAGGAGAATCATCCATTTCTTTCTAGCACAAGAACAACAAGAAAGGTGTTTCTTGTTGTGCCCATATTAACCGAAATTTCCCAATGTAAGGAAATTTTTTCTTATTTTTATTATGCATTTTAATTTGCATGCATGTTACATAGATCTTTATTAAACACTAAATTAACAAGTAATTTAGTAACTAATTAGAGGAGTCTAATTAGGGTCTATGAACTTTCACATGCTAACAACAATCTACTCTGATAACAATTGAAATCAGATCCTTAAGTAGACTCCTCTAATTAGTTGCTAATTACTTGTTTTAATTTAGTATTTAATGATCTATGTAACATGCATGCAAATATAAAGACATTTATATAAAAGAAGAAATTTCCTCACATTGATATGGAAAATATATGGGCACAACAAGAACTCCTTCTTGTTGTTCTTGAGCTACAAATATGGATGATCACAAGTAATCTCCAAAGTAGAAGATCTCCTCTTAGTTGCACCAAGATGAACCAAACAATCTACCCTTATTATTAACTAGATAATAAGATAGATAATATACTACTAATATTAGACTATATTACTACACTAGTAATACTTAGGAAATATTAGTATATGAGAGTTGTAGTGAGAAGATGAGTTTTGAGAGATGAATGATAAAATAAGCAAGAATGAACTAGTAAAGGAATGAACAACAATTGCTCTCCTTTTATAGCCATGAGGGCCGGTTATCAACACCACAAAATGGTGATTTTTTCTTCTTATTTTATTGCCATGCAAAGTGGTAATGTGTTGTAGTGAATAAAATGATTTCATGTTTACTATTCATGTCATAAGCATATGTTGCTTGTGAGTGTGAATAAGAACAACCATCATCACCAACAACTACAAACCAACTGGCCATGTGAGCCTCATTTTGATCCATTTTGATTTTTGATATTTGTCCCACAAATACTTATTAATCATATGGTTAATTATCTTGTATAATTAAGTGTTAATTTGATCATATAACAATTATATGACTCAATTAAACAAATAATATGCACTTAACATTTTAAGTAATATTTTACCATTATATCAATATATAATGGGTCCCACAATGCTTAGTTAATTTATTTTACAACTCTTTGTAAATATAATTAACTAATTACCTCTATCTCAAAACCTCAACTAATTTAGTAATTTAACGATTAATTACTAAGTTAAATCTTATTTAATCGTATTAAAATAAGAGATAAATTTATTAGTCAATTATCGCATAATTGAAAAATAAGTTTAATCGAATTTGAGTTCTTAACTCAATTTCTAATAATTAACTCTCGTACATATCGAATATATGTAATGTACTAATTAACTGTATCGTATACAAATAATTAGTTACTATTTGGATTTCATCCTTTAGGTGTGACCGAAAGGGATCAGTTGATCACCGCCGTCAAACGACAATAACGTCAAACTCTAGTCATCCAACCGTTATTGATTTACGTTAATCAACTGACTAATTATATATATAGTCAATAAATATCCCAATTATATTCCATAATAAGATTTATTATGTGGCGCACTTTTGTAGAGGACACCTACTCCAACAGATGAAGAGTTAGTCAAAAGCTTCCAGAAGACCACTTACCCGATCGGGTAAGTGTGTACCCGATCGGGTATGTGTGCTGCTTCGAGCATTGCGGCTCCTTCATCCTATTTTTGACCTATGTGTTTAATGCCCGACCTCTTTTCCACGAAACCCTAATACTATAAATAGATGCTCTAGCCCTCATATCATATCATCCATCTCTCACACAACATCTCTTCTCTTCTTACATTTCTCTTTAGTTTAGTTCTTCTTCTTTCTTAGTTTAGTTTTGTTTTAGTTTTCTGTAGTTTAGTTTAGTCTAGTTCTAAGTTTTCTTCAATTGTAGTTGTTCTAGTTATAATTGGAATTCAAGTTTCCGGGTTTGCATTTCCTGTTCAAGTTCTTATTCCATTTCAATCTTTGCTCATCCTTTTCGGTAATCTTTATTCTCGTCTTTACATTATAGTTTCATTTTCTTTTAGTATTTCCTTTATCATGTTTATCATTCGTAGTTTTATAATCTTAGTTTCCTTTTCATTGTTCATCATGCATAAGTAGTCACCCTTCTAGGGTGTAGGATAGCCATGTTAGATTAATTAAAAGATGATAATTGGATAAAAGAAATTGTGCCTTTAAAACGTTGTGTCTATGCATGTTTGGATTGTAACAATAGTTATCGATTTTTGGCCAAAATCATTTGACTAGTATGGAATTCTTTTCCAAGGTAGACATACGAGAATTGAATAGACAAAGCATGACATGGTAGATTAAGACCTAGTAAATCGCATAAAAAACCTGCTAGACCATCTGATCTATGATTGTAATGAACACATCATTCTTACGAACTCACAATGAATTAGTTGCATATCCTAAATCCAATTTCATCAATATGTTAATCTACATGTGTTAACCTACTTCCCTAGATTCTTTTCTTTATTGCATTGTTATTATTTAGTAATTAGTGACAAACATTTTGCCAATCGTCCAAGGTAGAGTTCTAACCACAACTATTCACAAGTATCTCCCGTCTCCCCGAGATCGACCCCTTACTTCCCTAATTACATTAATTTGTTGTTAGCCTAGTCTGGGTTATTTATCTTTGATTAGGGTACGCGACAAACCCGATCATATGTACTACCTCGGGCAACCAAGATGGTAGCACTCCCATGTGATAAGGGGGTCTTGTAAGGCACCTTGGTGTATGAGGGTGTTACAAAGTGGTATCAGAGCGATCGATTTTGGAACCTAAAACCAATTAACCCAATGAATTAGAAGAGTCTAATAAAATGAACCCGGGTAGGAGTCATAGGGATCTATCGCAAAGATTTGGGAGACGTCTCGGAATCGCACTTTTGCGCCTATAGGTCTTACTTGGTCACCATGGGAAATATCGGGGCGTTATGTGTATTTGTTATTGTTGATATGTTCCAAGTTGAGAATATGTGAAATGGAGATGGATGTGGAATGGAGTGGAGTGATGGATTGCATCATGTGTGTATCACATGAGGATGACATAAATGCTGTGATGAGATGTGAACCACATGAGATGTGGCATGATTATGTGATGTACATGAAATATGATGGTATGATGATGAGCATGTACGAAATGTAAGGTGTTAAACGGTGTTGATTTGGCATGGAAATATGTTATTGTTAACGAGCATGTTATATGTATGCGTTACATGAGATTATGTTGTATGTATAAGGAGAATATGAATTGAATGGTTTTGATTATCAGTATGAAGAATGTGTTTGATTTTATGAAGTTTGATTTTGGAAGGTCTGTGTTAATACTACTATAACTTGAGTTCTAGAAATGATATTGATATTATTCCAAGTGAAGGTGATAGCTTTTCCTGTTACGGTTCTAACGGTAGGTCATGAGCAGAAATCGACTTAGAATTGAGGGAGATATGCCCGTTTTACGAAACCTGGTCAGTGCTGAGAAGTCCGTCGTACTCGACCGAGTGCATTAGGGCACTCGAACGAGTACGTGGTACTTGACCAAGTGTACTTTGCATTTGACCGAGTGTCTTAAAATTTTGTTTCTGAATGGTTACATGAGCTTGTATTCGATCGAGTACAATGTGTACTCGACTGAGTGTGTCTTACTCAATCGAGTAGAGTGTATACTCGATCGAGTGTCTTGTGTTCAATTGAGCGAGTTGTATTCGGCCGTGTGGCTTCACCACAGTGCGTGAATTGTGAAATTGTTTTGTCAATGTATGGTCATGTTAAGTTATGCACTTAGTTGTCTCGCATCTAATATAAGCGGAGAAGGTGTCATTGTGTTGGGTCATAGTGTATCATTGATATGTGTTTCAAATATACCTTAGTCTTCCTGAATGAGTTGAAGGATCCCATAAGTAAATAATGTTCCCCGTGATTGTATTGTTTTGTGAGAAATATGTGTGGCTATATATGGTTAGGACAGATAGATTGATGAGTCTTGTGAGGGGGAGATAAAGTCGGTTTTGTGATATGAGATGTGTAATAATGTTGTGTATTGAGCAATTTATATAGAGGCGTGTGTGTTTATATGATTAAATGATAATAAGAGAATGCTAACGTATGGATTGAGGATTGAGAAGAGATATGTAAATGGTTATAAAGGAGAATATGTTTAAGATATAGAGGAGAATGAGGATGTTTGAGTTTCGTTATTTGTTTGGGCGAATTAGTAGCGAATGAAGGAAAATAGTGTGATAAGAGAAATTATTATTGTGTATGGTTAGGAGATTGTGGTGACGTATTGTTAAGTTTGAAATCTTGAGGTACCCAGAAGGTAGTCGCGTTATTTGGGGACTAGAGAGCGAATCCTTTGGATAACGGGTAATTGTAATTGGTGTGAATTAGAAGAAGTATAAATAGCGAATTGGTAAAGCAAATGAATAATTGAAGCAATAGAATAGCATAGATGGAATTATATATATGAATTCATGGAATGATTTGTATTGGGAATTATGTGCTAGAAAGAGTCAAGTGGAAGAGGAATATTTGAAGGATCATATTTTTGAGGTAAGTGTTACAGGCAAAGGACATAGTTTGGTAAGAAAGAGTTAAGAAAAAGTGATAATATTTTCGAATGAGTTGATAAATGATTTTGTGATAAAATAATATGATATACGTATATTGGCAGCTAATATTTTGTGGGAAGGTGTCGGTTAGTAATCGAAGTGAATGTTGTGGAAAGTTAGGTGGAAGCATTATGACTTTTGGAAGTACTTTAGGTAGTGGCTTGTGTGAGATGTAGGAGTATTTGGTGGTGTATTGTTAGAATATTGTTATTTTTGAATTTTGCAGTCTGAATGGGTTGATGTAATGAGAGACAAGAAAATTTAAATGAGAAATTATGAATGAATATTCACTTAAAGTTGTTAGTCGTTAGTGGAATCTTTTATGAGGATGTAGGATTAAAGAAAGAATGGGAGCTATTAAGTCTCAAAAAGGAAATGTGAGAGCTTATTGTGGTTATATTTGGTAGCTATCTTAAGATATTAGACTTATTACCTTGTGAGTCGTTTTCCGGGGAGAGAGAGATTGATGGAGGAGGATTTGTTATGGTGGAGTTGAGTAAGTTATGCGAAGGTTGTAGTATTATTTGACAGATGTCATAGTTGAGTGTGGAGGTAGTTTCAAGTGTAGTACTTTTGCGGTTTGTTTTCATGTTGGTAAGGGAATGTGAGTTGTTGAGGTGGTAGTTTATAATTAGTTGTGTTGTCAGGTTAAACTTTGTGGTAATGAGTGGCAAGAATGTGGATTTGTGAGTTAAGAGAGAGTAATGTGTCGTAGTTGCGTGGATTTAAGGGTGACGTTTGAGATATATGGGCATCTAGCTTTGTTGTTAGGATTGCTTATGTTTTATTAGTAGCTCGCTACTTGTATGATGGATTAGTAGACTGAGGTCTAAGTGTTTTCGTGTAGCGCTTGGAGGCAAGTATAAGGGAAGTATTGGTAGGATGTGTGTGTCGAATAAGGTTAACTTTATCATGGCTTGTATAGCCTTTTGTTGTGTAATGGTGTCATTAGTTTGGTGGTCTGTTATGCCGGTAATGTGATAATGCGAGTCTCTGTGGGTTAGTTATAATATCGTGTCTTAAGGGCTTGCAGTAATAATGTGTTGGGCATGTGCATAGAGGTCGTATTTTATTGTTATCGTTTGGTTAGCAATTGTCTGGTGGGTTTAAGAGTTGAGTCTAATCGGTAGAGCTTTATCTGTCGTTATTGTTGAGTTCTTTGTTCTTCTTTTTCCGCATGTACATGTGTATTTGGATGTTTTGACTTGGTGGATGTGAGGAGGTCGAGAAATTTAATTATGGTGGGCTTGAGGTTGTAAATGGTTCATTGTCGTTTGGACGATTTTATGGGGATATGGTGTTAGAGCAAATCATGGTTGAGTATTATGTGGTTGAGATAGGGCGAGAATTCAGAAGGATGTTATGAGTATTCGTGGTAAATGATTGAACTAATGTTCCATGTTGAGGATTTCTGAGTGGATTCTAGGTAAGGTGAAATGGTGTTTGGGGTTATCGTATAATTGGCAGTGTAGTATTAAAGTGTTAAGCGATTTTGCGTAAGACGGGATGATGAAAATAAAGTAAATGGGTTAGAGGGCGTAGCGGCGTTTGAGGAGAGCGGGATGTATTATTGCAGTAGCTTTGTTTGGTGGAATATTTAGACCGTATGGTGATTAATAGGCAAAAATTTAGTGAATTGTTGTTAATCAGTCGTGTGGTCGAGGTGTTATTATAAACATGAGGGTAGCGTTGTGGTCTCAGTTATTCCATGATCGATTTTGGGTTATGTGAAAGAATATAATTATTTTGTAGGGTAGGAAGCATGGAAGATAGTAATAGTGTTAATGTAATAAAAGCTTATGAGGCAAAAGGAGATGTGTGATGTGGGTGTTGTGGTATCATTAAAGGAAAAGTGTTGGTAAGTATTAGTTAGAATTCCTTGTGGAGGAATTTTTAGGTGGTAAGGGCCAAGGTATGTATTGTTGGAGTTTTGGATTTGGCTGTGTACCGGATTGTGACGGTCTTTGAGGGTACCTTTAGTATATGATGATGCTAGTTTTGTCTTATATGCTTGATTTCTTATGTTTGTAATAAGGGTGTGAACTTCGGGGACGAAGTTCATTTTTAATGAGGGAAGAATGTAATAGCTCATATTAGTTTAGTAAGACTTTTGTTTTATCATTGGTTATTGATCTTAGTGTAGTTGATGGAGACTTGATGTTGGGTTGTTTCGAGGTGATATGCGATTGGTAGAGTCCTTGTGTTTGGGATGTTGGGAGTTTGGTTAGAGGTCATAGAGTTGGCCTTGTTGTGTACGAATCAGTCTTGTGTTGTGTGTAGTTAGAGATGGTGCATTTTGGCTAGTATGTGTCATGTTTATGTTGGTGATTGTTCATGGGTAGTATGCATGTGTCATAAGTGATGTTTTTGGGGTTGTGTTCTTAGCATATGTATTGTGTCATATGTTAAGTGTGGTGTTATATGTTATGTGTTGTGTTGTGGTAGTGTTGTATCTTGTTTTAGTGGTTGGTAGTGGTGTTTGTGTGGTAAGAGTATGAGTTGTGACCTTCGAGGACCAAGTTCGTTCTTAAGGAGGGAAGACTGTAATAGTACGTATTTCTATGTGTTGGGGGCTCATCCGAGTAGGGCTTACCGAGTACATTGTGTACTCGGCCGATTATAGGCTACTCGACCGAGTAAAATTGGCTGGTTTCTTTTGGATGGTTCTGATCTCGCGTACTCGAACGAGTGAAATCGGCACTCAACCGAGTGAGTCGTACTCAACCGAGTACATATTGTACTCAACCGAGTACGACCGTTTTCTGTGTTAGATCGGACGAATGATTAAAGGGTTATTATGAGGAATTAGTTTCCTAATCAGTTTTACGCTTTCATAATTACAAACCCTAGTTTCTAAATTCTCTCTAATTTCTCAAGGAGCCTTTGATCATCTCGTGCCAGATTTGATTTTTGCATTGCCTTGATTGATTACCTTGGTAAGTATGCATGTTTATGATTCATTTGTGATTATTTTACTAACCCTAATTCAATTGGGGGAAAGGCAATGAACTTTGTGTTGATTATATGATTGTTGATTGTTTAGGAGCGGACTTTATAAAAGAACGCTTCTGATTACTTGTGCTATTTGCGGATTTTCAATAAGGTAGGGTTTCCTTACTCAGTGTTGCATTACTAATTGATGTGATAAGATGCTATGATTCTTGTTATGTGATTGATGATGGTGTTGATGGAGCTTGGGTTTGGGGTTGTTGACGATGGTTACTATGGTTTGGTGATTTCGTTGGGAGACGAATCACCCCCCGAGTTCGCCCCCGTGGTTATCCCGCCACGCGGGGGATGTGCACATTAATGTTTCGGGTTCTCTCGCTGTGGTGAGAGTGCTTTTGACGCCTGTAGCTGCGGTCCAAGGTCAATTGGTGGGTTTTGTAGAGCAGGAATGGTAACCTGAGTCTACTGAGGTGTCCGCTGCTGTGGCCCTCTGGTTTCTCTTTCGCTTGTGCTTATCTTGTATGTTGGTCGGTATATGCGAATACTAACCCCGTTATTGTTTTACAAAACTGTGATGATCCATTGGGGAATGGGAAGCAGGTCATCAGCAGGTAATTTATTGAGTTGCGCTGGGATGTCGATGGGATCACCATTATCGAGTCATAACTTACGCGGAGTCTACTAGAGTCGTGCATTAAACATTACTTCACTTTATCTTATGATTGTCATTTTGGATTATTGGTCTAGACGGTATGCCGTCTAGTTTGAGACGATGTATTGATATTTAAACATTGATTAAATAGATATTGTTTCCTTTATCGCTTGAATTTATATGTACTAGCTCGGGTAACCAAGATGGTAGCACTCCCATGTGCTAAGGGGATCTTGTAAGGCACCTTTGTGTATGCGGGTGTTACAACTATCAACATGCTTCTAGATTGAATTTACATCTTCACGATTTTTCTCACACTTTCCAAGACTATATTAAGTCTCAGGAAAAAAAATCCCCAACTCTAACTTTGTTCTTCTACATCCAAATGTGGTAAAATAGAGTCGTGAAAGCACTGAGGAGAATTCATTTCTCTATAGCAGACCAACTCTTATTCTCAATCCAAGCCAAAACATTTGAAGCATGTGCTTGGATATTACATACTCAATTTATTCCTCCAATTAGCAACCTGTTGTACTTACATTTCAGGGATCAAGTGAATGTGTGATTCGGTCACCAAACCACATAAAATACACAAATCATGTTAACACAGGCCAAGATCATACAATTTTCCTTAATTTGGAAAGCCTTTCTAGCTATTAATCAACTTATGAACTGGTGTTTAAGTATGCACTTGGGATTCCACACATACTGACACCATTGAACCTCCTAAAACTTATGTCTAATTAGGATATACCCACTTTTAACAGGAAATCCTCTGTCATCCAAAATCTATTGATCATCATTATACCCTGCAAATACCTTATCCCTAACCTTTCAAATAGATTTCCAACCCTAACTGACAACACTTTTAGCAGTGTAATTATACTATGAAGAACACCTTTAAATATACTTCATTAATCCATTTGACTCAAAGACAATTTTGTTTTGTGACAATCCACCAAACCAACTTCCCAAAAGCTGCACAGTTCCGGGATAAGCTATCTTTAAATCTCAAGACGTGACACCCCGCGATAATACAAGAAAGTAGATACATAAATTGCATTGTAAAACACGAGATTTTAAAAACTTTAAAGGTAAAATCGCGAATGTCACTAAATCATAAAACCAAAACTTAGTTATATAAATATTTTATACAAAACTAGTGTAGCTCCCGTGCTACATCACGGTATTTTTTAGGTTTAATTTATAAAGGAGCGAACTCAATGAAATTATTAGTATAAAGTAAATGTAATTTTCCTTTAATGATATAACTCGTTTTCGTACCCGTGAAAATCACTGGTGCGTTTGATACTAATGTGTATACTCACTGAAAAAGATGTAGGTTTCTTCGTAAAAGACGGATCGTTGAGAAGGTTGTCAGTAGCGGTGAGTAGTGGAGGAGAGGGGTTAGTGATGCTGAGATCATCCATAAGATGCCATTTAAAAACAAACCATAAAAGCAGAGGCAAGGAAGGAAGGCTCTAATCGCGAACCACCGAACCCTTGGGACCTTCTTCAACCCCGACTGGTTGAGTGGAATGAGGGGGAGCGACTCGGATGGGATTCGAGGAAAGCAAAAAGCTATTTCGGCGGTGGTTTGAGAGCAGACGCATATCATACTAAACAGGAAGACTAAAGCAAAAGAATGAACCTCAACCTCAGCAGATGCCCTTGGGAAATGAAAAAAAACGGTAATCGCTCTTTTTTTACTTTGTTGAACAATTTCTGTCGGGTTGATGGTTGGGAATGAGTTTCAATTTTTTTCTTTAAAAAAAAGCTATATCTAATGCTCGATGTATTTAATTCTCTAGATTTTTTTCATTTACTTTTCACCACAATAAATTTTTGTTTGTTTGTTGTTATCTTTTTATCTTTTTATTTTTCATTTGTCGTACCACGTGATTTTTTTTGTTTATATTATTTTTTCTCATCGCAGAATATTTTATTTATATTGTATAACGTGGCTTTAAAAAATTGTACATGGAATATTCTATCTTATCCTTGCAGTACGATATATTAATTTTGCTACGCTATTAAAATATTTGCAGATGTTATATGAAAATTATGTTAAAAGACATTTTGTTTTAAACTCTCATTATGTATGAACACATTTAAATTAAGATGTATATAGGATAGAAGGAATAACATTTCTATGTAATACCAAAATAAGAGTGATGTAATGTGATTTTTATTTGTCCTATTACTTATTCTAACAATAAATCTCCACATTATGAAAATTGCACTATAAAATTTAGTATTTTATTTAATATTAATTTTTGTATACTTTAAAGGCCAAAATTTAATGTTTGTTGTACTCTTACTTTGTGTTTAATGCAATACATGTATTTAGCCTTTGCTTTTTTCTTTTTAAAAAAAAAATAATGATAATGATGTGGCTTGATAGATTGCTCTTGAATAAGGGAATCGTGTGATGTGATGCGTTAGTTTGTCTTTTTATTATATTTATAGATAATGTACGAAGTGTAGTATTAGTAAGAGGTAGAGAAGATACTTAACTACCATTAAATGACAAAGTTAAGTAATTTTTGTCTTAAACTATAAGTATTACTATACTTTACTATTAAGAATAACACTATAATTTTATATCATTATATGCAGCTAATTTATGACAATAGATCTCGTGCACTTGCACAGTTTTTTTGATGATAATGTTAGAAATGAGAACAATTAAATTACTGATATTTAGATCAATTAGGAAATAGAGGATTACTGTTTGTAGTGGCTTCGTATTAAACATTGTAAAAGAGAGAGAGTTCAAAAGTTTTACCCGAATAAGATTGTTTGTTTTTACTAAGACTATTATATCAACTTTATTTTTAGAAATACTAATGTTATATTGGAGTCTATAATTTTGTCGTACACCACTCGTCTCAAACTTCAGATGGATAATGTCCGTCTTAAATTTTTTTTACTAATAATATTTAAACTTAAAAATTATACCGAGTATAATTTAGAGTAGACACATTATTATAAAAACGACTTACAAAATCATTTGACATATTATATGTAACTTTTATTATTGTAATTTTTTATATGCCCATAAGTTGACTATGCCTTACAAAATCATTTGAGATATTATATTGAACTTTCCCCTTCTACAAAGAATGAAGAAGTATTTTTGATAAATTTGGAACCAAAGAAAATCTCGGTAGAGAGTGATACTAATTCATGATACACAATATATATATGTTTATGTATTCATCACTAATTTGGAGATAATCTTGGTATATATATTCATCACAGATTTGGAGATAATTTCGGTAAAGATACTCAATATATGTATTTAGGGTACGTACTTGTCAATTATCAATTAGTGTAGCTAATTAGTTCTTTCATTAATTAGTCATAATATTACTCTATATAGATAGAATAATTAGTCAATAATTAGAACTTTCATTAGTTAGTCATAATTAGTCAGAATATTTGAGCGCAATTTGCTAAATGAGCGGGAAAAGTTGAGCGGGATTTTCCTAGAAGTGTTAATATTATAGTTAATAGGGGATGTAACTTGAAAAATTCAAGGGATCCCGGTCCCTTGATAAATACACAAATAAATTAATAAAAACCATATAAACTACAACGCTAAGGGTGATTTGTTGTAAGAACAACGCTTGCTAGCTCACACGTCAAAACCCCATGAACGACACCAACATGTAACTTGTTCATTCATTAAAAATTAATGCCATAGTCAGTGCGGAGTAACTCGTGGTTCTCCCAGCCATATTACACAAAAATATACATAAACAAGAACGATATAAACATATTCCAACATTCAATTACATTCCATAGCATATGAGTACATATAAGTTAATACATCATGCGATCATAAACAACATTAAGACAATGATAAAAACAAATAAACCAACATATATGAATCATGTGAGCATACATCGAACATATATATAGCATAGTGAATCAAATGAGAGATATTAAATGATAAAAAGATAAGCATGTGAGAACTATTAAATATATAGCAATGATAGACTCGAAACTAGGTGAGACATATACCTTGGCAATCATATAGCTACTAGGTGGCTTGCATCTCACCCTTATCAACCGGATAAGAGAAGAGGCTAGAGACGGGACAAACAATATGTTACAAGTCATCCAACAATCCAAACATATATCCAAATCATATACGATTCTATGCAAGACAACATATGAATAAAACATACTCTCACAGTAAATGAAATGCACTAGCATCGATACTATGCAAGACAAGACGATTCTAGAATCTAATCCTTGCGGTAGGACTATGATAATAGTATGGTCCTAGTCTAAATCTGGCCAGACTCTCAGGACAAGACGTGTACCTGATTTGACATGTGGCTAGACGTGCACACATCCAAGACTCGGTCGATAGAACGGAAACCGAGTACCCCAAATCAGATAGTACGACCAACGGCAGAGGCGGAAAGAGCATACCAATCCTGGCAGTATGGTCAACGAGAAAGGTTGTCAACGATAACAAGCACTCATGCTCCGGCAGTAGGACCAACGTAGATGAGAAATCAAGCAAAGGTCAAACAAGTACGCTACATGGAATGACACCACCTCGCAAGAATATAACATTTGACGGTCGCGTCGATCAACGGTACGCGTTCACCTCCCAACAACGTCGTCATATTCCCACTAGTATAAACATGATGGTTACTATACATGTAAATACTCAGATAGTGGTACACTTATATGTCCGGGTAATATACTCAAGTACATAACTCAGTGATATCCGAACATGAGCGAGCATTACCCAAAATCATCCTCCAAATATGTGTACTCTCATTTCAAAGACCTTTAGTCCAATCAAGAAATGAGGGCACACAAAAAATGAGAGTTTGACTTCATCCAACCAATGTCATTACAAGGACCATTCAATACATACAAAGCTCATTTGAATAAGACATGTGAAAAAGGCATAAGAGATATGAGATATGAAATAATGATAAACAACTATGAATACATCATACGTAAGCATTAGACGGACATTAAGATGCATGGGCAATAAGAAACATAAAGCCCATCCCAAAACGACATGTTTGGAAACCATCTAAAATAAGGGCCAACTTTAAACGGTCATAACTGAAGTTCTAGACATGAAAATTCTTAAATTACAAGTGAAAGTGATAGCTTATCTTCTTACGGTTCTAAAGGTAGGTCACATGCCCAAAACAAGCAAAAAATGAGGAAGATATGGCCTTTTCACGAAAAAGGATCGGTGCAAGAAAACTTTTGTGAAGGACCCGCGCCAATTCTAGGTTTGGACATGCCCGAGTTGGATTGGACCCGCCCGGGTTGAGATGGTCCCCCCCGGGTTGAGGGCATTCTGCTGGGATTCGAGATTGGATCCACCCAGGTTGGACTCAAATCCGCAAGGGTTAAAACCAAAATTCACTCAATTTCATTGTAACTTTAATGCAACTTGTTAAAACATATACAAAAACACTAAAATCAACAAAATTAATCATATAAGTCTCAAAAATAATCCTTCATTCATAATTTGTGGTTTTCAAGGCAAACACAACATAAAAAAAAATCATCTTTTTCATACAAAAGATTAAATCTCAACATGACACCACAAAAAAATCATCATTTAAAACATCATCAACAATATTAATCCAACAAATCTGATCACACATCATTCATAAGTCATTAATCAACATAGACAAGGAATTCCAAGGGAAGACCCACATCCAACAAACAACAATATATAAGCCACCAACAACTCATTCAACATCCAACAATCTATATTTTCAGACAAGGATATTTAAAGACTAGATCTTTAACATATGAACTTCAAATCTAACACAACAAACTACTCAAACAAAGTAATATCGAGTAACTTGTTCTACGTTTCTTATTAGCACTTCAAAATACCACCTTTAAGCAAATAATACACTCCAAGAAGCCCATAAACTAAAATAGGAGAATTATAAGGCAAAAGATAAAAAAAAACTTTGTAAGATGAGATTTTCGAAGTATTAATAAAGGTTAGAAATTTCTTACCTAGAAGGAACGAGGAAGATGAGAGGACTCCAAAATATCAAACAGATCTAAATTTGCTTAAGAAATTAAGGTTTTATGAGAGTTTTAATAGAGGAGTCTAAGGTGGGGTTTCAATGGTGGATATTTCAGATTTTAGAGGGAGGAAGGAGAAGATGAAATCTGAAAAATGAGAATGAAAAACCCTAGAAAATGGGTCTTGGAAGCCTTATAAGAGGTCCATAGGTTTGTTTAGGCCCAATAACAAAGTGGATCAATTTCCACTAAAATTTCGCGTAGAATCCAAAATCCGGGTTTCAAACGGATAATTAAGAAACAATTTTGGCCTTACTAAAATAAAAATGAAATTCTCATATAAAAAGCTAATAATGATAAATTATCAAATTTAAAGTATTTGTACAGATAAAAGTAAAATAAAAGTATAAAATCAACGTACTTCATTAAATTACTCATTATTATAAAATCGAGGGTGTTACACAAGACCCCATTCTTTTTTTTTAGCACAAACGTTTCCCAACTTACTAAGAGAACCCGAAAATAATCAAGCCCACATATAATATCTACAAAACAATCTTCTCAAAAACACCATTTGGGCAATATACAGACAAATAAGTCAGTACAAATTTGATCAAAACAAGACCCCTAGAATAAGAAAGCTATATAGCTCCAAATCTCATTAATCTACCAATCAGTTTCTCAACTAACACTTAGCATTCCGTTATGCTCATTATGTTTGCAGCGATAGGCTCTCCTAAATATTTAAAAGGAAGATGTCCTACTAGGAAACCAGACACTCTAATGATATCTTCCTTAATACTCCCAGAAACTCCAATAAAATAAGCATTTGTCTTAAAACTATTCATATGAATACCAGCAACTTTGGGAACGGTAGGAAAGGCTCTTAACGTAACTATTATCGAAGAGACATCACCCTTACAGAACAACAACAAATCATCTACAAACATAAGGTGTGATAATCTCAACTAGCCACAAAAAGGATGAAATTTAAAAGGCATATCTCTCTCTTGTACATGAGCAACAATCAATTAACACATTCATTCAATGCAACAATAATTATTTAAATACGAATTTGAGTATAAATGTACCAATTCCGTGTCACCTCGCTCGTCTTGTGACAATGTTGAAATTAATCCATGTAATTTGATGTTTCATGTTATTGTTTTCTTTATAAATTTTGATGTTTATTTTAATTTTTTATGCTATTAATTTTGATTAGTTTTCTTGCTTTTTTGTAAGAAAGAAGGGAAGAGAATACACGGGTTTTTATGGCTTTTTTTTATTAATTAATAACAATAATAATATGTTGAACTATGGGTATACCGCTTAAAGTACTCTAAACTATGATTTAATTACGAATACACCCAACAATGACACATCTTAACTTATCATAGATTAGACAAAAGGTAACGTGATAAGCAGGACACCTTTGTAACACACCGATCAAAACCCTGGGTCAGAGGCGGTCACTCACGGTAGCTTGTCAGGCTATGTACATGACCCACTGATCAACACAGGTCATTTTCAGTGCACTTTGTCCTCACACATGCGCATCCCGGGAACCTTGCCAAGAGGACACTCATCCTAAGACTACTCTCAGCCAAGCACGCTTCACTGTGAAGTTCTTTTGCATGGATAACCATATAAGAAAGTGCACTTTGTTGATATTACTATTACTTTTAATCCCTTTAAGCACTAGTCATTTATACCTCTCAATTGGACCTCTTCACGGGCCTACTCAACGCATGGAATATTACACACTCCCACTTTAAGAACACAACGTTCTCGTTGCGCCTGGCAGCATCTGACCGCAGTCATGCATTCCAAGAATCTTCCCCCACTAGGTGGGTGACCCAGGTACTCCGGCACAGGCTCACCGCACGGTCGCAGGGTTGCTCTCATACCACTTGTAACACCCCGGCCCAAACCCTGCGTCGGGAGCGGTAACTCACAGTAGCTCGCCAGGCTGTGTACATGGCCCACAACACAAGTCGTTTCCAACGCAATTTTTCCTCACGCGTGCGCATCCCGGGAACCTTCTCAGGAGGCACCGATCCTAAGACTACGCCAAGCCAAGCATGCTTAACTATTGAGTAATTTTGCAAGGATAAGCAGAAAAGATAGTGCACTTTGTTAATATGAGTTGTACAATCAATCCCTTTAAACACTAGTCATTTAAGTCTCTCAATGGACCAATTCACTTATAATACAGTAGACAACAGGTAACCTGATAAGCATGCCACATTTTTTTTAACGCTATTTTTCTCTATTTATATGTCAATTTCTAAATCCTTCATTTTATCTTCTTATTCTTCTTCTTCTTCATTATTTTTATTCATTATTACACATAAAAATACAACTCACTCCTTCTTAGCCCCTATCTATTTCTCAACTCAAGCCACCTTCAAACCCTCGTATGCTTCTCTCCACCCCCGTTGGCCTCCGTGAGTTGACGCCACAACCAAGCCCTCGCGCTGCCTGCTACCGTGGTCTGTCGCCCCCAGGCTGTGAGTGGTGACCACCATAAAAATACCTAACCCTAACCCCCAAATCAATTTTCCTTCTCTTCATCTCGTACATCATCATCATATTAATTATTATGTATGTGTTATTGGTGATGTACATGGGGTTGAAGGTGGCCTTGATGCACTTGATGAAGCCGCGTCTGGAACCGAAGTGAACTGGTGGCGCGAGAATGCAAAGGGGAGAGGAATTTTTTTTTTTGTGGCAAGCTTATATGAAAGGGGAGAGGAATTCATTTTAACTTATTTTAAACCCGAATGGTTTATTTTATTTTATGAAGCTCGTCCGTCGTTTTATTTTACAAAAATTTTAAAATGATTTTAAATGAATTCTTGGTTTAAAAAACGAAGCTTTATTAAACCCGACTTTTTTAAGTCGATTTTACGTATCGTCATGTATTGTGTCACTTTATTTTAAACAAAGTTTTAAAAGGATCTTTTAAACGAAGTTTAAATAATTATTTCGAACTCGATAGTTAGCTCATTTTAAGCTCGTTTTGAACTCGATTTTCATTCTGATTCCTCGACCCACTTCCACCTCGTCTTGGCTCGAAATCCCGATGCTAGCCCTAGTCCAAAACCCCTTTTTAAAATCCTATTTTTGAACCCATCACAAACAGTTCCTTCCTGTTAGGTTCATATACCTACTCATAAGACACTTCTTATAATTAGCTAATTAACTCTTTAATTAGTTTCCTAGATCTAGTGCATGCAAACAAATAAAAACAAAGTTTGAGTAGAAATTTTGTTCCTCAAATTGAGTTTGAACGAAATGGGTACAAGAATAGAACTTCTTCCTATTCTTGTTCTTGAGCTAATTGAGTATGAATGAATTTCCTTAAGCTCCAACTGTAGGAACACTCCTCTAAGTTGCAGCTAGACTATCCCTTATCCCTCAACTATTGATTTACTAGAACAATAGGTGAGTACCCTTAAAAATGCATACAACACTTCAAAATTACTACACTAGTAATATAGTGTTAATGCTTGAACAATAATTCTATGAAACTTCTTAAGTTTCTAAGTATATTCTTATTTCTAGTGAAAAGTTGTAGTATATATTTTATGAGATGTATTAGTTCAAATAAGAGTAAAAAAACATCCTCTTATTATCACCACAAACCGGCACCACCATGGGGAAAGGTGGGTGCCTTTTGCTTTTTGCCTCTTCAAAGCAATAGAGTGGTTATAGGTGTTTAGGCTACTAATCATTATGCCTAATCTTGATTAGAACAAAATTAAAGCCTAAACCCTACCCTACACTAAGCAAAACCGGTGCACCCATAAAATGGAGTCCACTTTATAATTTGTGAATTTGTCATTTGTCACATATGTGACATGTGACATGTAACTTAGCTTATATATATGCATTCAGCTACTTTAAATGCAATTTCATAACATATAAATTAAACTTAACATTTTAAGTAATAATTAATAATCACATGTATATAAAATGGGTCATCTCATATTTAATTTGGTTAATATAATCTACAACTAATTGTAATTATGATCAACCAATTATGCTTATCCCAAATGTTTCATAAACATTAAGCATTCTTAGTAATATAACAATTAAATTACTCAATTGAATCTTATCTAATCATATTACAATAAGATATAATGCTCACTTACTAAACAAACTTGGTCTATTTAAGGGATTAATCTGTATCGCTATACAATTAGTAATATTCTCGATTGAGTAATCGTCCTTTCGGTATGACCTCAAGGGGATCAACTGATCACCACCGTCATACGACAGTAACGTCAAACTCTAGTAAGCCAATCATTACTGATTACTGTGGACCAGTTGACTATAATGTTAATCATCCATTTGTATTCTTGTTATTGAGATTTAATTAATTGATCGCACTATTGTTGAGGACACTTAATCCAATAATCTCCCATTTGTTCGAAACAAGTGTGCGTCACCAATTCTTTTGTCCTATACAATCTCCCACTCAATGCAAGGTGTCTTGCAGGTCGTACGTGCATGTGGTCATATCTTGAGTGGTTTCCTTGATATGGAGAATTACTGTCTGACCGGAATTATTTACCGTAGATACCTTCCGAGTGTGGCCACGCATTTCGAGTTCACTATTCCTCGAGTGGCCCTGAGATATTAGTTAACCCTGACGAGGGGTTGGACAATTCCTATCGCACCATTCCCTTCGTACACCCACAATTCTTTATGACCCAAGAATTGCCCATCCACCCCTTTTTACAGAATGGCTAGGGGAAAAAATCAAAGTGAATAAGAAACTGTGATGACTTGGGCGAAAAGTCTCTAGTCTAAAGAATTGACTCAAAAAGAATACTATAGTAGCTCTCGCCACGACCATGCTTTATGAATTGTCATAACTCTATAAGCGGTCACTGCCCGACAGAGTGTCCCATACAGTTTGTCTATGTGATCGACTAGTCATTTCATATGACCCTACGACACTTGAACTTGCCATCAATCGCATCACACTCAAGTCACTTGGAGATGTCACCTCATAAAAGCAAATAGGGGCTAATACTATATTAATCCAGTTCACTTTAATAGGGTTCACAGTTGTCACTACAACCTATTTGGATATAACAAAGTAACAAAAATTGAGTTTATAGAAACTCAAACGATAAATGTGATTATCATATATGAACAATCAACACAATGTTATTGCTTCATGTCTTATAATCTAAAGTACACAACTTCCATGATACTGTAGATACCTCGTTTCTACACCTTCCGCCAACCACCAAGTGATGATTCGGCCGCATGTTTGATACGCGGAACGATTTATGACAGTTCGTAAGTTTATCGTCAAGTGATAGCTCAAACACTTGTGTCTACCCCTTGGTTGTCATCTATGCGTCGGTATGGTCGTTTTGACAGTCATTAGAGTTCATTTGGAGTCCGGGTCGAAAACCGCTTCATTTTCTATAAACCGTTTTGAAACTCCGAGTCGGAACACTCCGGAATATCCTGATTATTTTATTATATTTTCAAATTCTATCTTTTTAATAAAATTATCTCGTATTATCTTTTAAAATGGAAGTGTAGATCAACCACAATTTCGTAATAGACACGTGAGAATCTTCCTTCTTTAGCAGGAAACCTCTAGGAAATGATGCAGCTTGTACTGCGCCTCTTTGAAGGATCGCAGCCCTGCTGCGCCTCTTCCCCTACCTGTTCCTTTCCAAAGTTTGAGTTGTTCTACGACTTTTCCACATTTTCTACTATAAAAAGAGAGGTTCTTTCTCACTTTTAAGGCACGCAAGTGTTCCTCCCCTTCTCTTCTCCCTCTTTGAATTCTAGACCTTGCTCTAAGCTTTTTGACATCTACGTGCTTGATCAATCGACCACGTAAGCTCAGATACTTATGATTACCCGTCACATTTGCATTTGACCGACCAATTTGACCAACTACACCTCAATCAACTTAATTAATAAATCTTTAGTTCTTTAACGAGGGCCCTTTCTGCATACATTCGAGTCGAGCTGTCGATAAAACGTAACTTTAGTCTATCTCGTTTCGTCAACATAAAAGTCTGAGGGTGTTAAATCCCGTTTTTTTTATTTGTGTCATTTATTTTCATATTATTCATGTAAAGTCAAAACCTTTTCATAATATCTTTCTTAGTAGTCATCAGACGTCTAGAAGAAACGCAGAAGCATTTGCACCTTCTGGAAGGAACGCAGCACTTGTTGCGCCTCTTTCAAAGGCTGCCTGCTCCGGCTCCTGCTCTTCTTCTTCTTCCTCTGATTTCTACGTCTTTTGTTTTCCTTTTTATTTTAATCTTTTAAATCGTCTTGTTTTTGACTTAGATCCATAATAGTCAATATTAGTGGGTTTTAGTCTTTTAATCAAGTTTGAGTCTTTAGAGGTTCGATTTGTTCATATCAAATCTTTAGTTTCGTGATGATATAAATTGTAGTGTAATTAATCTAATTAAATCACTTTCATTCGAGTTTTAGATCAATAATAAGTCATAAATATACAAACGAACATTAACTGATTGTGATTCTGGCTTCGCAGCCAGAACCCAACTCAAGAAAAGACGCATGGGTTGTTGCGCCGCATCTAGAGGGCGCAGCTGCTACTATGCCTGTTCTGTGTTGGTTTCTGTCTCTGAACTTCCCTTCTCGCTTTGACGTAGTTTAATTATGTAATTAATTAACTATTAACTCTAATATCACTGTTAATTTGTCTTTTAGATTTTCCAACCTTTTCTTTTCTTTCAAACGTCCGTTTTGGGTATATTTCTGACATAGATCCCGTATTCATTGTAATCAATTGAAATATTTATTTTATAGTTTATTTAATCATTATAATTGTATGCTTCATTGTATGATTCTTTCACATACAATAAATTCTAAATCCTAATTTTGACCTAAATTGAATGTTAAATTACATGTTCACCGACATAGTTTAATTCACATACTAGGATTAAATTGTGGATGTTGCATTGCATGAATATAACCAATGACATATCAAGTACCAACAATTTCCCTAATCATTAGTAGAGGCCGCTATCGAGGCAGACGGGATTAGGTGTTCGATTAAAGAACTTCCTAATACGTACCCTCACCCCTTACTCCTGATCTCAATGAACATCCGTGTTGATTGGCATCCACGAGAGTCATTCTAGACATAGAATGCTAAAGGAAATTCCACAAAAATTGGTGGCGACCCCAAAAATGCGTATCACTATGCTTGTCCCTCGCTTCCATCCCGTGTGCGCCCCTCCGTCGTTCCCCGTGAATCACAGTTCGGCAAGGATCCACAATCCGTGTATCACATATACTACATGGCAATCTTGTTTAAATGCAATGAAGGCTTGGGTAGTGGATAGACCATGTATCCATTTATTCCAACCTTGTGAATTTCCCTTTCCCCTTATTCAATGTAATCTCTAATGACATGAATTCATCTAAGTACACGTCTAGATCTCTATCTAGAGCTGAGCTCTTTAACTTGAAAGATGCTCCCACTTGTTATCATGATAACCATGTGATATGTATCTTGGTGAAAGGATCTACTATTAGTTCCTTATAAGCCACCTCATCTTCATCACAATGTACTAAGACTCCTTTTGTAGAATTCTCAATGATTGACTCTTCAATCATGCATTTTCAGTCATTCGCTCTCAATATAATAAAAGTTAGCCTAGAATTTTGTCAGATCCTTATAAGTCTGGACACTTAGGTTTCTGTAACTTTTAACACAGAACTATGTTATCTCTACCAAACACAAGAATAAATTCTTAGTACTCCTCGAGAACCTCATGAATGTTCCTGAAGGCTATCCAATGACTCTCATATGGATTGATTTGTTATTGGCTTGTCAAGCTCCAAGCAAACAAGTCATCAAGGTATGTGCATATCATGACATACATGATTGGTCTAGTGGCGAAAACATTAGTAATTGAATTCATGTGATCAACAACTCTTAAGTTCAGTAGATGATTATGACTGTTTCATAGTGATCCTACTTTTCATCAATATGAATAACTTCCTTACCATGTGGATACTTAGATGAAGGATCCTTATCAATATAATATTCTCGTCTTGATGCCAATATCCTCTCTCATCTATCACTATAGATTTCGGATACTTAAAATACGATATGCCTCTTCCAAGTATTTCATCTAGAAATGATTTCCCAAACACTCATCCACGGAAGGCAATGTCAGTTCATCATTCTCAATGATTAATATGTCTCTTACATACAAGACATAGAAGATGATATGTGTAGATACCTCAGTTCTACACCTTCCGCCAACCACCCAGTGATGATTGGGCCGCATGTTTGGTACGCGAAACGATTTATGACAATTCGTAAGTTTATCGCCAAGTGATAGCTCAAACACTCGTGTCTACCCCTTAGTCGTCATCTACGCACCGGTACGGTCGTTTTGACAGTCATTAGAGTTCATTGGGAGTCCGGGTCTAAAACCGCTTCATTTTCTAGAAACCGTTTTAAAATGCCGAGTCGGAACGCTCTAGAATATTCTGGATATTTAGTAAATCTTCAAATCCTATCTTTTTTGGTAAAATATATCTCGTATCTTTTTTAAAAGGAATTATAGATCTACCGCGATTTCATAATAGAAACATGGAAATCTTTCTTACGCAGAAAGAAACCTCTGGGAAATAACGCAACAGGTGCTCCGTCCTTTTGGAGGATCGAAGCTCCTGCTGCGCCCCTTCTCAAACTGTTTTCCCTGTTTTCAGAATATTTTCGTGATAAGTATGTGTTATTCCAAAACTCTTCATATTTTCTAGTATAAAAGGAGACCTTCGATCTCACTTTTTCGGCACGCGAGTGTTCCGCCCTTCTCTTCTCTCTTTGCATTCTAGACTTTGCTCTAAGCTTTCGACACCTACGTGTTTGATCAATCGACCACGTAAGCTCAGATCTTCTGAGTACCTGTCATGTTGCATGACCGACCAATTTGACCACTACACAATCAACTATTTCAATCAATTTATATCCTCTAACGAAGGCACTTTCTACTTACATTCGCGTCGAGCAATCACTAAACGTTAACTTAGTTAATCTCGTTTCATCAAACATGTAAGTTTGAGGGTGTAAATCTCATATTTTATTTGTATTATTTATTTTTCGCTCAATTCATGTAAGATTCACGTCAGAAGTAAGTTCAAAATTGATTTCAAAACAAAACCTTTTTACAAAACCTTTTTAGCAATCATCAGACGTCGAGAAGAAACGCAGTGGCAGCTGCGCCTCCTTGAAGGATCGCAGGACCAGAGGCTGCCCAGCTCCTGCTCTTCTTCTTCTTCTTCCTCTAGTTCTTGCAATTTTATTCTTTTTCATATTTCTTTTCTTCGTACATAAATCATATTTCAATCTTTCATATAAAACGTTTTGTTCTCGACCTAAATTCCTAATAATTCGATATTAGCGATTTTTCGTGTTTAAATCAAAATCCTCTTGGATATTCGATTTGTTCATATGAAGTCTCTGGGATTCGTTATTGATATAAGTTATAGTGTAATTAGTATGTTAAACCACTTCTTCTCGAGTTGTAGGTCTATAATCAATCATAAATATACCAAGGAATGTTAACTACTCGCGATTATGACTTCACAGTCGGAATTCAGCTTAAGAACAGACGCAATGAGCTCTGCGCCTCTTCGAGAGGACGCAGCTGTTGTTGCGCCTATTCTGGGTTGACTTATGTCCTTGAACTTCCGTTATCGCTTTGACGTAGCTTTAATTACGTAATTAACTAACTATTAGTCGTAATATCGCTCCTAATCTGTCTTTTAGCTTTCAAATATTTTATTTTTCAAATCTCCGTTTCGAATATATTTCTGACGTGGATCATGTAATCCTTCGTAATCCGTTGGATCTTATTTAATCATTGTAATTATATGATTTTGTTTCTCTCTCATATGTAATTAATTCTAAACCCCCAATTTCGACATAATTGAGTGCTAATTACATGTTCACCAACATAGTCTAATTCACATGCTAGGACTAAAATGATGGATATTGCATTGCATGCGTATAATAAATAATATATCAAATACGAACGATTTCCTAATCATTAGTAGAGGCCGTTATCGAGGCGGGCGGGATTAGGTGATCGATTAAAGAACTTCCTAATACGTACCCTCACCCCTTACTCCAGATCTTTGTGAACATCCGTGTTCATTGGAATCCACGAGAGTCGTTCTAGACATAGAATGCTAAGGATAACGAGTTCTTAGTGTTCATGTCTGATAAGGGTAAAGTCGTGTCACCTTAATGAAATTAATCCTAATTCACTACTAACTAATAGTCAGCGGTAAGTAAGGTATCGAATCCACATGGAGGCGGTAGTATTCTAATCCGTTAAACTAGGTTCGTCTCTATAATAACAATTTTGGGGTTTTTGATTTGTGTTCTAAATTAATAGCAAACAATAACAATAAATAGCAAACCATAACAATAAAAGGTTAAAAACAATAAGATTAAAAGTCTAGGGTCTCAGGTTCACAAGGATTATTTTTCAGGGGTAAGGGTGTAATCAACTATCATGCAATAAAGTTATCTAAGGTCACAAGATCGGTCGATTCAATTATACCCTTTAGATCTAAAATTTAACATGCGATCGCTATAATTAAACGAGTTCTATTCAATTATCGTAGCCTATCTTAGTCTTAACTCGGTCGGTGTCAATCCTAATTTGCGAGACTAGTTAATTAATCCTGGCCAGTAATCAAACAACTAGAATTAAAACGATAATCAAACGATAACCATGCAATTGCAATTCAATTAATTAGTCTACCCCTTCTAACAATCATAGATCCCCTTTCAACCCTAGAAAGGAATTTAGCTACTCATAATGATATTAACAACAACGGTAATAAATAAAGCAAACATGATTAACAATAACGAAAGGAGTAACAAAGAATAATTAAAGAACTAGAACGAAGGTAACTAATTAAATATCAAAGAAAGATTAAAGAATACCGATTACAAGCTTGAACTAAAAACAATAGTCTTGATGATAAAATCCAGAGGCAAAGCAAACTAATTTAGGTTTCTAATATTAAAGCGTACCTAATTATGAAAGACGAGTTTTCCTTTTATAATAAAATCTAACTAACTAGGTTAAACTAGTTTAGGAAATACGAAAACCGTCAAAAAACTAGGCTGCTCGATCGAGCAAGGGGCTTATGCTCGATCGAGCATGACATCAGCACGACTCGATCGAGCAAGGCAGTGTTGCTCGATCGAGCATCCCTCAAAATGGCATGTTTCTTCGTTTTTTTCATTCCTTCTTCACCGCTCTCGATTCCCGTGCCTAACCTTCTACGAAAACTCCGCCATGATTCATATCTACTCAAAAAGCTCCAAATGCATCCAATCTGCATTAAAACATACTAGAAGCGGCATAATCGATATTCTAGCTAAAATAGCATAGAAATAAGCAAGGAAAGACGGTAAATCGAGTTATATGTAACTAAGGGAAGAATAAAATATGTGTATAAATAATGATCATCAATGTCATTACTTGGTGTCCTGACATGGCATGAAGTATTCGAACGGTTTCAATTTCCTAGAAAAATTGGTGGCGACTCCACAAATGAGTATTTTACGCTTGTCCTCCCAAGCGCGCCCCTCCGTGGTCCCACCGTGTACCACAATATGTTCCCACTAATATTCATGTCCAAACATGACTATTTTAACTCCCACTAAATTTTATGTCCATACATGATGGACCTGGCTCCCACTCAACTTCATGTATAAACATGGTTCTTCGACAATTCGAGGAAACCATTCACTCTTATCATGAAATGATCATTACAACCTCTTTAGCGCTTACTTAGGATCACACATTTGATCTCTCAAGCTTTGTATGATATTATATGTTTGTGTCACACACTTACACTCCTTTTCTAAATACTCATTCAGAAAAGTGGTTTTCAACAACTACTTGTTATACGTATACTTTCATTGAGGTGTAGTAACGATAACTTGTATCTTAAAAATGGTTATATTTCAACTTAAATATGTAGACACCTTTATGTCAATCTATGCAATTCTTTACCTTAAAGTTTTATTTACCCTAGAGAGGTCCAAACCTCTTAAGTAAATTTATTTATATACATAAATTCTATCTCGGATTCTAAGGCTCTTATGCAACAAATTCGAATTCGAACTAGTAACGACCATACTATAGATCATAGTTTTATCATTTATAAAAAGTACAATTTTAAACTACTTGCCTCTAATCTTCGACGACTTAAGAACATTTTCTCTTGTCTCTCTATTCAAAAATTAGTTTGTGGCAAACTTTCTCCCACTCTATCCTTTTGAAAGTACACCTATTTTCTTGAAGGATAGTACCATGAGCCATAAAAAGCTTTGTTCTCTAGGTTTAACGAGGTAAAATGCTCGTATTAACTTTGAGCGATCTATAGTAGACTTATTTGTTTAGAGTTTGTATACTAGCTTCTCAATAGACTTGTTCTATCTAAGCTAAAATACTTGGATCTCTGTCCATGTCTTGAAAAAATTTAGGGTTCTCATCCCTTCCATAGCTCATATGAAGTCATGTTGGCGTTTAAAAGATCTTATCTTAGGGCTTATATGAATTGTAAATCCCCAAATGTGAGTTCATTAACTCGATTTGACTATGCAATTGATCTTACTTATTTCAAATAAGTTGTGATGTTTATGTTGGAGTAGGTGTCCTCCACAATAGTGCGCCACATATTGAATCTTATTAAGGAATACAATTGGGATATTTATTGACTATATATATGATTAGTCAGTTGATTAACGTAAATCAATAACGGTTGGCTGACTAGAGTTTGACGTTATTGTCGTTTGACGGCGGTGATCAACTGATCCCTTTCGGTCACACCTAAAGGATGAAATCCAAATAGTAACTAATTATTTGTATACGATACAGTTAATTAGTACATTACATATATTCGATATGTACGAGAGTTAATTGTTAGAAATTGAGTTAAGAACTCAAATTCGATTAAGCTTATTTTTCAATTATGCGATAATTGACTAATAAATTTATATCTTATTTTAATACGATTAAATAAGATTTAACTTAGTAATTAATCGTTAAATTACTAAATTAGTTGAGGTTTTGAGATAGAGGTAATTAGTTAATTATATTTACAAGGAGTTGTAAAATAAATTAACTAAGCATTGTGGGACCCATTATATATTGATATAATGGTAAAATATTACTTAAAATGTTAAGTACATATTATTTATTTAATTGAGTCATATAATTGTTATATGATCAAATTAACACTTAAGTATACAAGATAATTAACCATATGATCAATAAGTATTTGTGAGACAAATATCAAAAATCAAAATGGACCTAACTAGGCCATTGTGGCCGGTTAGAGTGTAGTTACAATGGTGATGATTGTTGCTCTTGTTTATACTCTTTAGTTACTAAATGAAAGTGACATAACAAGTAGAAATAATCATCACTTGTTCTACAACACTCCACTCTAATGCATGTGAAAAAATTAAACAAAATAATAGTCCATTTGTGGACAATGTGGTCCGGCCTCATGGCCTATAAAATGAGCATTTGTGTTCATTTTATTACTACTTCATTTTGTGCTTGTTTTCTTACTTCTCTCAAAAACCTCATCTTCTTACTAAAACTCTCAAATACTAATATTTACTAAGTATTACTAGTGTAGTAATATAGTCATAATATTAGTAGAATAATATCTATCTTATTATCTAGTTAATAATAAGGGTAGATTATTTGGGTTAATCTTGGTGCAACTTCGAGGAGATCTTCTACTTTGGAGATTATTTGTGTTCATCCATATTATTAGCTCAAGAACAACAAGAAGGAGTTCTTGTTGTGCCCTTATATTTTCCATATCAATGTGAGGAAATTTCTTCTCTTATATAAATGTCTTTATATTTGCCTGCATGTTACATAGATCATTATAAACTAAATTAATAAGTAATTTAGTAAATAATTAGAGGAGTCTAATTAAGGTCTATGGACTTTCATGTGGTATCAGAGCTAGCTTGTAGCATGCATGTTCATTTTGGACATTTTTGTTAAAGTTATAAGATAACTAATAAATCAAAGATTTTGAGTTAAAATACGATTCTGACGAAATTTTTTGGTGCATGTATACCTACTGACCTCAAAATGTTTGTGGTCAAATTTCGTGATTTTAGGGATTAATTTGCTATTTATTTTGATTTTTTGCGTTTAAACCGAGTTAACATGCATTTTATGAGTTAAAAGTTAACTAAAAATAGTTACATGTTGATTCTGGCCATGAAATTTTAATACGATCTCACAAGCATTTCTTACATATTTTATGTAAAATTTCGCGACTTTTACTTATGTATTGCTTATTCATTGATTTTTATACGATAAAAGTCGATAATATGAGATTATAATGTTCATAAAATTGAAACGTCCATTTCTGGTCTTGAAAATTTTTTGTACATTTGACATTTGAAAAAATTGATTTTTTGTACTCTTGGTGAAATTTCATAATTTGTTTCACTGTTTTACTATATCTAATGTTTTTATTTGATAAAACCATTAAATACGAAGCTATTTGTTCATAAAATTAATTTAAATTTTTTTGAGCAAATGTTTTTTATTTTTCTAGTTCCTGGAATTGTTCCAGAATGTACAAAAATTTTTGGTTTCAAATTTTATGATTTTTATATTTTATTTTGGTTTTATTTCATAATTGTTATGATTAAACCGTAATATTTAGCAAATGAAATCAAATCGATCTAATTAATGACCAACAAAATTAGTAGTGACTAATTTTGAGTTCTAAATTAGTTTAGTTAATTATTTTGAATTTAAATACGATTTAAATGTTGATAGTGATTTTTAATGGTTAAAAGTCAATAAATCCCGGAAAAATCGAGCTACATGAGCATGAATGAATTGTAGGACGATTTTGGCATGAATTTTTGCAGCAATTTATTTAATTTATGGTTGAATGAATGAATGTCATTTATTTAATAATTTATGCAAATTTTGTACCTAGTATGGCCTAGTTATTTTTAATCGTTAGTACCCGTAATGTAAGGATATAATGGTTTGGTTGTAATTTTATTGCGATCTCGTATCCCCGGTCTGTACTAATTAATAATTTCATTTTATAGAATAAATGTACATTCATGAATTTTGTATATTTGTAATTATTTTGTATGAAGACCGGTGACGTCCCTCAAGACGGTGCCTTTTTGTGGAAGGTGTTCCAATGAAGCGGCAAGTGGACCAAGGAGTTTGGTTTCCGGAATTTGTAACTATCTAGTTATTTTGATTACTAGGTTGGCCATAGTAGTATTTTTTTTCGTTGCTTGATTGCTTGCTGTATTTCCGCTCATGCCAAATCGTCACACATGCAGTTTATTTACCGTTATTGTCAATTCAACGTTATTCACAATTCACCGACTTAGTTCACTTATAGGGAATTAATAACTAAATTGACAAGATCTCTCACATATTTAAAAAATTGAGATTAGCCTTACCAATTAATAACACCTATGAATCCCGTGTTCATTAGGGCTACCACGCTCGTGGGTCCCCTTTTACCTCGGGTAAGTAGGGTGATACGATCACAAGCTAAAATTGGATTGGACTCAATGAGATAAGCGTTATCTTGGGACTAGGAGATGGATTTAGTTGAAATCCGTCAACCAAGAGTTCTAACGGTAGAATTAGTCACGTAAAGACTTACCATTTCTAGATAAAAGTAGCATGCGATGACTATTTTTATTTATAGATGGGTCTTGGAATCATTTATATAATTTAGTGAGAGGTCATTATATGAATGCTAAACTTGTTAAAATGTTTTTCAAGTAAATTTACAATGAATATTTATATATATTTCTTTTTGTTGTAGTTACCATATTCGCATAATGTCGACATCATCAAACGTTGCAACCTTGGGTAAGGACTCATGGTTGAGGTCCGTCATGGACAAGTGTGTCCTTAAGGATGACGGAAGTAACTTCGTTGAATGGGAGTCAACGATCAAGAGCGCCGCGTTATCCGATAACGTGCTTCGCTACTTGGTCGAAGAGCCACCCACCGAACCCGCGCCTAGATCGTCCGCGGTGGTTCGGGCCGAATACGACCTTTATTTGAAGGTTTCTAATGACGTCAAGAATGTCTTGATTTGGTCAATCTCACCCAAACTCAAACTCCAATTGATCTCTCTCAATGCATATGCGATATTGACGAGGATCACTTCGATGTTTTCGCAAGCCCCTCAAATTGTCCAATATGAGGCGATTACGAAATTCTTTGATACTAAGCTTCAAAGGGGCCAAAAAGTTGGCCCACACGTGCTCAAAATGGTTGAGTACGCGGACACCTTAGAGCGTCTAGGGTGCAAAATTCCGAAGAATTTGGTGGTGGGTAAGATCCTTCATTCACTCTCACCTAAGTTCACCCAATTTAGGGTGAACTATAACATGAATGGCATGGACAAGAGTTTCCATGAACTCCAGGCACTCCTCACCCAAGCTGAGAGGGACATGGAGGCTAGTGGGAGTGAACCCAAGGATGTTCTTTCCATGAAAATGAAGAACATGAACCTTGGGGTAAGGAAGGACAAGGGAAAGGGTAAGACTCTTTTCAAGAAATCCGGCAAGGGAAAGGGCAAGGTCTTTTACAAGGCCAAGCCCAAGGTCAACAAACACGCGGAGGCAGATTGCTATTATTGTAATGGCAAAGGGCATTGGAAACGCAATTGCCCCAAGTACTTGAAAGACAAGAAAGACGGTTGTGTGACAACGTCAGGTAAAATTCTTTCATCACTCTATATGATATATATTAACTTTGCTAGTACCTCTTCTTGGGTATTTGATACCGGTTGTGGTTCTCACCTTTGTAATCATGTACAGGGGCTGAGGGACGTGCAAGCACTAGCCAAGGGTGACGTGGACCTACGCATGGGAAATGGAGCTAAGGTAGCCGCAGTTTCCTCCCGTGGGCACCTACGTTCTTTCTTTACCTAAATGGTTTAAGTTGTATTTAAATAATTGCTATAATGTTCCACTCTTACCAAGAACATTATCTCCATTTCCGTGTTAGACATGGAAGGTTTTTCTTTTGCATTAAAAAATTGTGTACTTTGTGCTTTTAATGAAATGGTTTATTGGCAGGCCATTTCTTTGGAGTATTTTTGTTCTAGAATATTGCAAAAGAGGTTATCTGTAAACAAGAAGCTCAAAACAGTGAACTAATCAATCATAATACCTTTTGCATTGTCGTTTAACGGCACATAAACGAACGACGCATAAAGAGGACTTGTTTCATCTAAAAGTACTCCAAACCATTCGATGGGAAGCTTACGCACCTTAAATGGCGTATGGAATCTTGTCTTCTAGGCAAGATGACTCCTGCTCCTTTTACGGGAAAAGGGACACGAGCAAGTGAAGTATTAGGACTTATACATACGGATGTATGCGGTCCAATGACTATCCAAGCTAGATGTGGTTATCACTACTTCATTACTTTTACCGACGACTTGAGTAGATATGGATATGTCTACTTGATGAGGCATAAAAGTGATGCTTTTGAAAAATTCAAGGAATTTCAAAATAAAGTAGAAAACCAATTGAATAAAAAGATTAAAACCCTACGATCCTATCGTGGTGAATACTTGAACAATGAATTTGATTCACACCTAAAAGATTGTGGTATAATATCACAATGGACTCCTCCTGGAACACCTCAATTAAACGGTGTATCCGAAAGGAGAAATCGAACTTTATTAGATATGGTTCGATCTATGATGAGTCTAACAGAGCTTCCTGATTATTTTTGGGTTTTGCTATCTTATCTGCAATATTTTCACTAAATCGAAGCCCGACTAAAGCGGCAAACAAGACTCCATATGAGATATGGACAGGAAAAGTCCCTTATTTGTCATTTATGAGAATTTGGGGATGCGAGGCTTTTGTTAAGAATAAGTCTGACGATAAACTCGCACCCAAATCTGACAAATGTCTTTTTGTAGGATATCCACAGGAATCACGTGCTTATTACTTCTACAATAAACACGAGGACAAAGTGTTTGTGTCTCGTGATGCAGTCTTTTTAGAAAATGATTTTATTTCTAAAAGACAGAGTGGGAAAAAATTTGAACTTGATGAAGTCCAAGAGCCACAAACCGAAAAGGATGACGAGGAAAACGTTCCCTCTTCATCTGGTACGGTCATTATTCCTTCGGAACCTAGGAGGTCAAGCAGAATTAGTCATCAACCTGATAGATACCTTGGTATTATAGAGGAAGGTGATGACTATAATGTTTTACTTTTTGAAAGTAACGAACCTACTACCTACAAATCAGCCATTTCTAGTCCCGACTCAAAGCTATGGCTAGGAGCCATGCAATCCGAAATGGATTCTATGTACGACAATCAAGTATGGGACTTGGTTGATTTACCTAAGGAGGTACGACCTCTTCAGTGTAAGTGTATCTATAAGATCAAAAGTGGCATAGACAAACATAATGATGTTTATAAAGCTAGATTGGTGGCAAAAGGTTTCACCCAAGTTCATGGTCTTCACTATGACGAAACCTTTGCCCCAGTCGCCATGCTTCGATCCATAAGGATTATCTTAGCGGTTGCCGCATTTCATGATTATGAGATTTGGCAAATGGATGTCAAAACCGCCTTCTTGAATGGGATTCTAGAAGAAGAAGTGTACATGACACAACCTGAAGGTTTTGTGGATCCATCAAACCCTAAGAAGGTATGCAAGCTTAAGAGATCCATCTATGGTCTTAAACAAGCATCCAGGAGTTGGAATCATCGTTTCGATCATGTAATTAAACAAAATGGTTTCACTCTAAGTGTCGAGGAACCGTGTTTATACATGAAGTTTAGTGGGAGTAAAGTAACTTTTCTAGTCTTGTATGTAGATGACATACTACTCATTGGGAATGATATTCCAATGCTCACTTCTGTAAAAGAGTGGCTAGGAATACATTTCCAAATGAAAGACTTAGGAGAGGCCCAGCGCATCTTAGGTATTCGGATCTATAGGGATAGATCTAAAAGGATACTAGCATTAAGTCAAGAGACTTATATTGATAAGATTCTTGATCGGTTCAACATGAAAGACTCTAAGAGAGGCTTTCTTCCTATGGGAAGTGGGATCACCTTGAGCAAGTCAGAGTGCCCTACGAAACCCGAGGAGATTTAAAGCATGAAATTGATCCCTTACGCATCAGCTGTTGGATCAATCATGTATGCTATGATGTGCACTCGTCCCGACGTTGCATATGCTTTGAGCATGACAAGTCGTTACCAAGCAAATCCAGGTGAGAGTCACTGGATAGCCGTAAAGAACATCCTTAAGTACTTAATAAGGACCAAGGATTCGTTCTTAGTGTTTGGAGGCGAGACTGAGTTACGTGTAAAGGGTTACACAGATGCCAGTTTCCAAACAGATAGGGATGATATGAAATCCCAATCCGGCTACGTTTATATGATGAATGGAGGGAGCTGTTTTGCTGGTAAGAGTTTCAAAGCAAAGCTTACGAGCGATTCACAAACATAGCAGAGTACCATTGCAGCTCTGGGCTGCAAAGTAAGCTGTATGATTCGGCAATTTTTGGAAGACTAACAGTAGTCCCACTGCCAAGACCTATTCTACATTTATTGATGATAACAGTGGGTGCATATTTTTTGCAAGCAAAGACCCAATTAGTAACAAGTTCTAGACTGGTACTTAGGAAATATCATGTAATTAGAGATTACGTGGACAGAAAGGAAATTGACCTTTGTAAGGTTGGGACAGATGACAACATTGCTGATCCTTTAACCAAGCCTTTATCAAAGGCTAAGCATGATGGTCATGTCGTCACAATGGGATTGAGACGTGTGCCATAATTCCTTTAGATTATGTAATATGTAATAATTGAATGTTGTATTAATTATTTCATATATGATAATGACATTCATTGTTCGAGTTTTATTTTAAACTCTTTTATTTAGTTTGACTAAATTTAATACTATACTTTGTTTATAATCCGAATAGATTGTTGGACCCTATCCATTCAAGTGAACAGGACGAACTTAGTATTTTGTCCCTAGTCACTCAATGAGGTGACGTCTCGAAATGAATAGATTGTAAGTCGATCGATGGTTGGTTCAGCACCATGGGGTCATGGAGATGACTGGTCGTTTACATAGACAGACTGTATGACACTCTGTCGGACAGTGACATTGTAGAAACCCTTAAATCAATTATTTGATGCCTGGTCGTGGCAGGGTCTTCTATCTTATTCCTATAAAGTCGATTCTTTTGACTGGCGACCGTCTATCTGAGTCGGTGCAGTTTCCGATTGGTTTTGGTTGATGTTCTAGGTCGTGCCGTAAAAGGAGGCCGATGGACTTCTTCTGGATCATGGTGATCTGCATCATACAGAGTAGATGGATCAACAGGAATTGTCCACCCACGTTGGGTAAAAACATCTTTAGGCCACTGGAGGAGAAGTTACTGTAAATGCGTGGCCACGCTCGGAAAGAGATCTATGGTAGATTTTCCGGTCAGACAGTTACTCTCCCTATCGAGAAAACCACTCTAGATATTGTCAATCGCAAGTGCGACCTGGAAGACACCTTGCGTTGAGTGGGAGATGTGATAAAGAGACAAGAGAATCGATGACGCACACTTGTGTCAGACAAGTGGGAGATTGTTGGAGTAGGTGTCCTCCACAATAGTGCGCCACATAATAAATCTTATTAAGGAATATAATTGGGATATTTATTGACTATATATATGATTAGTCAGTTGATTAACGTAAATCAATAACGGTTGGCTGACTAGAGTTTGACGTTATTGTGTTTGACGGCGGTGATCAACTGATCCCTTTCGGTCACACCTAAAGGATGAAATCCAAATAGTAACTAATTATTTGTATACGATACAGTTAATTAGTACATTACATATATTCGAAATGTACGAGAGTTAATTGTTAGAAATTGAGTTAAGAACTCAAATTCAATTAAGCTTATTTTTCAATTATGCGATAATTGACTAATAAATTTATATCTTATTTTAATACGATTAAATAAGATTTAACTTAGTAATTAATCGTTAAATTACTAAATTAGTTGAGGTTTGAGATAGAGGTAATTAGTTAATTATATTTACAAGGAGTTGTAAAATAAATTAACTAAGCATTGTGGGACCCATTATATATTGATATAATGGTAAAATCTTACTTAAAATGTTAAGTACATATTATTTATTTAATTGAGTCATATAATTGTTATATGATCAAATTAACACTTAATTATACAAGATAATTAACCATATGATCAATAAGTATTTGTGAGATAAATATCAAAAATCAAAATGGACCAAACTAGGCGATAATGGCCGGTTATGTTGCTAGTTACATGGTGATGATTGTTGTTCTTATTTACACTCTTTAGTCACAAATTGAAAGTGACATTTCAAGTAGAAATAATCATCACTTTTACTACAACACTCCACTCTAATGCATGTGATCAAATTAAACAAAATAAGAGTCCATTTTTGGACAAGGTGGTCCGGCCAAATGGTCTATATAATGAACAATTGTTGTTCATTTTTCTACTACTTCATTTTGTGCAATTTTACACTTCTCTCTAAAATTCTTCATCTCACTAAAAACTCTCATATACTAATATTTCTTAAGTATTACTAGTGTAGTAATATAGTCTAATATTAGTAGTATATTATCTATCTTATTATCTAGTTAATAATAAGGGTAGATTATTTGGGTTCATCTTGGTGCAACTTAGAGGAGGTCTTCTACTTTGGAGATTACTTGTGTTCATCCATATTTGTAGCTCAAGAACAACAAGAAGGAGTTCTTGTTGTGCCCTTATATTTTCCATATCAATGTGAGGAAATTTCTTCTCTTATATAAATGTCTTTATATTTGCATGCATGTTACATAGATCAATAAATACTAAATTAACAATTAATTTAGCAACTAATTAGAGGAGTCTAATTAAGGTATATGGCCTTTCACTTGAACCTCGTCTTAACAATTAAGAATATAAACATCATTCTTAGTGCTCCCACTCACTTTCATGAATCTCTACTTAGACAAGTATATTAGGATTATTGTGAAGACTATTCTTCATTTCTTTCATGGTTTTACCTTAAAAAGGATAAACCTTTCATGAAGTGACTACGGTATTTGGTTATTCACGATTTTAAGTAAATCGATTAACCTAGTCGTCCCAACTGATTTGGCCTCTTTTGAGGTAAGCCTCGATAAGGAGCATAATGACGACATACCAAAATACAAATATCTCCTTTGGAGCAAAAATTGATTGTACCATTGTTATAAGAAGACGTCACTAAAAATCAAAACGTTTTTGACTAAGTGTGACTTATTCATATACTCTTCATAAGAGACATTTGCAACGGTGAATATGAGGATCAAAAGAAAAAATTCATTTTGTCATTAGTTACGGTGGTTTAAACGGAGATTGCAATCAAAATGCTACCGTATAAAATAATGGAAACTCCTTTCCACGATTGAACGGATTTACAAGTTCATAGAAGGATAAATATTTGTCATTGCGCGAATAAATATGAACGGAAAATAATTCATTGCATATATATAATTTACTTGTAAAACAATATTAAACAAGTCACTCATATAATGACCCCTCACGAAATTATATAAGTGATTTCAAGACCCATCTGTAGACAAAAATAGTCATCGTATGCTACCTTTATCTAAAAATGGTAAGTCAATACTTGACTAATTCTACAGTTAGAACTCTTGGTTGACGGATAACGCTTATCTCGATGAGTCCAATCCAATTTTGGCTTGTGATCGCATCACCCTACTTACCCGAGGTAAAAAGGGACCCACGAGCGTGGTAGCCCTAATGAACACGGGGTTCATAGGTGCTTCAATTGGTAAGGCTAAATCTCAACTTTTTTAAGTTATGTGAGAGGACTTGTCAATTTAGTTATTAATTCCCTATAAGCGAACTAAGTCGGTGAATTTTGAATAACTTTGAATTGACAATCGAGAAATAAAAATGCATGTTGGCGATTTTGGCATGTGCGGAAAAACATAAAGCAAGCAAATAATAAATCCTAGTATGGCCACCTAGCTAATCTAATTAACTAGAAGATTACAAAATCGGAAACCAACTCCTTGGCCCCTTGCCTCTTCATGAACATACTTAAAAAAAGGCATCGTCTTTTGGAACACCGACTTCGGGAATCTTCGTCTTCAAAATAATTAATTACAAAAGATACCAATAAAATTCCTTTTATACATTTGATCTAGAAATGAAATTAAATTATTACAAACGGAGATACGAGATCGCAAATAAAATTACAACCGAATCGGTATTCCCTTACATTACGGGTAATACCGATTAAAATAATCTAGGCCATACTAGGTACAACTTGCATTAAAATTAAATAAATGACATTCATTCATTTAACCATAACAACATAAATAAAATGCTGAAAAAATATGCCAAAATCGCCCTTGATACTTATCATGCTCATTCTAGCTCGGTTTTATGGATTTTATCGATTTTTAACCATTAAAAAATCCATAATCAACACTTAAATCGTATTTAAGCTCAAACTAATTATCTAAACTGATTTATAACTCAAAATAAGTCCTCACTAATTTTGTTTTTATTTAATTAGTTTGAATTGATCGTATTTGCTAAATATAGAGGTTTAATCATATCATTTATGAAATAAACCCAAAATAAAATATAAAACTCATAAAATATTGAAAAAAAAAAATTTTAAATTCTGTAATATTTCCAGGAACTGCAAAAACCAGAAAAATTCGCCCAAAAATTTTGAATTAATTTTATGAACAAATAACTTTGTATTAAAAGGTTTTATCAAATAAAAACCATTAAATATAGTAAAATAGTGAAAAAAATTGTAAAATTTCACCAAGATGATATAAATCAGATTATAAAATGTATCAAAAATTTTCAATATCATAAAAGGACGTTTCAATTTTATGAACATAATAATCTCACTTTATTGACTTTTATCTCATAAAAATCAATAATCATGCAAAACTTAATTAAAAGTCACTAAATTTTACATACCGTATGTACAACATTCATGTGAGATCATATAAAAATTTCATGGCCAGAATCAACATGAAACTATTTTTAGTTAACTTTTAACATAAAATATGCATATTAACATGATTTAAAGGCCATAGATCAAAATAAATAGCAAATTAATCCCTAAAACCACCAAATTTGACCACAACCATATTGAGGTCAGTAGGTATGTATGAAAATCAAAAATATAGTGCAAACCATTTTTGAACACAAATTTTCAATTTTACCCAAGTTATCGTATAACTCGATTTTAATGCTTAAAATCGACATGCATGTACCAATTGAGCTCTGATACCACATGAAAGTCCTAGAACTCTAATTAGACTCCTCTAATTAATTCATTTAATTACATTAACTTAATGATTTAGGATCTAGTTATCATGCATGCAAATATAAAAACATAAAAGAAAAGATAAGACCAAAACATCCTTACATTGGGATTTTTCGGTTCAATATGGGCACAATAAGAACTCTTTCTTATTGTTCTTGAGCATGAAATTAATGGATGATCCTCCATAAAACAACCTCCAAAGTAGAAGGCCTCCTTCTTGTTGCACCCAAGATTAAACCCAAATAATCTTAACTTATTATTAACTAGATAATAAGTAAGACATAATACTACTAATATTGTTGTATTACTACACTAGTAATATGTAGAGAATATTAGTGTATATGAGTGTTTAGAGAGATATAGGAGGTTTTAGTGAGAAGATGTGAAAAAATGAAGAATCAAGTCAAGTGGAAAAATGAGCAACAAATGCTCTATGTAGGAGCATTTGGCCGGTCATGACAAGGCCCCAAAGTGGGTGATTTTCTTCTTATTTTATTCACATGCATAATGGTAGAGTATGGGATTGTATAATGATAATGATCATGTGTCATACACGTCATAATCATGTGGTGGAGTGTGGATTTAGTAGAGAATAAACATGATTGTTTTTCTACTAGCTAAAACCGGTCCACATGTGCCTTATATGGACCATTTTGATTTTTTGATATTTGTCCCACAAATACTTATTAATCATATGCTTAATTATCTTGCATAATTAAGTGTTAATTTGATCATATAACAATTATATGAGTCAAATTAATAAATAATATGTACTTAACTTTTAAGTGATATTTTACCATTATATCAATATATAATGGGTTCCCACAATGCCCAATTTATTTATTTTACAACTCTTTGTAAATATAATTAATTAATTACCTCTACCTAAAAATATATGCATAACCTCAACTTATTTAATGAATTAACGATTTAATCACTAAATAAAATCTCATTTAATCGTATTAAATATGACGTAAAATTTATTCAGTCAATTATCGTATAATTGACTAATAAACTTAAGTGGAATGAGTTCCTAACTCAATTTCCAATAAATAACTCTCGTAACTAAATGTACATATCAAATATATGTAATGCCCTAATTAAAGTGTATCATATACAAATAATTAGTATTCTATTTGGGTCTCATCCTATAGGTGTGACCTCAAGGGATCAGTTGATCACCGCCGTCATACGACAATAACGTCAAACTCTAGTCAGCCGAGCGTTACCGATTTACGTTAATCAACTGACGTGGAGTATCAAAATATACTAATCATGCCACGTATATTCCAAATGAGATTTATTATATAAATGCACTATTGTGGAGGACACTTACTCTAACAGACGATAGCATGAGATTCGATAGTAGATGGTGTGTGCTCTGTGATAAAGAAGTGAAGGAGAAGATTTTGAGGGATGCCCATTGTTCCCCTTATTCCATTCACCCGCGGGGTGATAAGTTTTATAAAGATTTTAAAAAGACCTTTTCGTGGCCGGGTATGAAGAAATAAGTGGCGGAATTCGTTGCAAGATGTCTCAGTTGTCAAAAGGTGAAGATTGAGCAAAGATGACCGCATGGGAAGGTTCAATATCTTGATGTGCCGTAATGGAAGTGGGATTCAATCTCTATGGATATTGTTGTTGGGTTGTCGAGGACTTCCAAGGGTAATAATATGATTTAGGTCTTCATCGATCGATTGACCAAGTCCGCGCATTTTGTGCCGATGAAGGATACGTGGAGTAAAATGGAGCTATCGAATTCTTATCTTCGTGATATCCTAAATTTCCATGGAGATCTAATAGTTATTGTTTCCGATTGAGATGCAAGGTTTATTTCCCGATTTTGGCATGAGCTTCAAGATTCTTTGGGTACAAAGTTGAAGACAAGCACGGCTTTTCATCAGGCAACGAATGGGAAAACGGAGCAGACAATTCAGACCATAAAAGATCTTCATCGTTCATGTGCTTTGGTGCAACAGAAGTTGAGGCCTCGTCCATCTCGAGCCAGACATCAGGCATATTGGGCGAGACAGGTACCAACTATTAGGGAACAACGCATACCCCATCATCTGATAAAAGGTCCAAAACACACATGCGTCGGGCCGGGGTGCCTCAAAGGCACAATCTAACTACCTAAGAGGATAAGGAACAAGTTTATCTAAGATCAATTTTTCTAGTTATCAACAATACAATGCAGAGCAGCTAGTCCAAGACAAGTAGTCCAGACGAGGACAATTGCAACATCTTTCATGTTCCAGCTCAAAGGAAAACACATTTTAGTCAAGGCAAGCCATAAAAGTGTTCCTAACACTTAGTAATTAAATCATAGAAGAATCCAAGACTGGTTTTCAAGGGTTTGGACCTCAGAATTGACATTAAGCAAGAGGACACAAAAGGAGCAGGTTTATCACTTTATGGTTGTTGTAGTTAGTTTATTTTAACTACCTTCTTTAAAAACGATATGGCAGTGATTAATTTACTTGTTTGTGGGTTAATTTAGTTGTTTGTGGGTTAATTACACAGTGTCTATGACTCTTTTCTTGTGTGCTACTATCTTAAACACAACCCCTTTATATCTTTGCTTGTGTGCTTAGATAAAGGGTCTATCTGAGTACTGCCTGGCCTTGTGGAAGTTTGAGTATAATTTTGAGTGTCTAAGTGACAGTGTGAAGGAGTTTAAATCTTAGCTTCTAAATAGCATATGAACTCTCTTTTTTCTAAGATATTTCTGTTCATATGGTTATCAGAGCTTTGGTTTGTGAGTTCATTTACCTAACTACATTAAAAACAAAAATTCGCCAAGAGTGAAGAGAGGATAGCAGGTCTGGAAACAAAAGTTGAAGGCCTAGCCAGAACTGTCAGTGAAATGACAAGAGCTTTAAATGAGATCCTAGATGGACACCTTTGCTTTCGTAGAAGAAGAGGTAGAGGTAGTGGAAGAGGAGCACCATCACCACCCCCACCGCCTGGTAGAAGAGGTAGAAGAGCACCATGGGAAGAAGGGAAAGCCTCAGACACAGACAATTCAGAGTAGGGGCATCTCAGACACCATGATAGAGACTTGAAGGTATAAAATCCTAAATTTAATGGTAGTTTGAACCCTGATAACCTGTTAGACTAGGTAAGAACTTTAGAAAGGGTGTTTGAGTTTAAGGGATACTCTTACAGGAAATATTTTAAGATTGCCATTATGAAACTGAAATATGAAGGTTGCCTCCTTATGGTATCAAAATATGAAGGTTCATAGGTTTAGGGAAGGTAAGGACCTATTAATTCTTGGATTAAACTTAAGAAGAAAATTAAGGCTATGTTTGTGTCAAAAGACTACACCCAGGACATGTTTATTATGTTGACTCATCTGGAACAAGACTGTTAGTCTGTTGAGTCTTACCGGAGGGATTTTGAATAGTTCACACTTCAATGTGAGATTATTGAGAAACCTGAGCAGCAAATAGCTCGATTTCTGGAAGGTCTTGATGAAAAGATAGCTAGTAGGGTCAAGCTACAGTAAATGTACTCCTTTGAGAAAGCAGTAAACATGTCCTTAAGAAATACAAATCTAGGGAAAGGAAAGGCAAACACCCCCAAACCCCAGACTAGGCCATCTTGTTTTAAACCTTACACTTGGTTAGGATAGGAGAGCCATTTGTTCCTGCTAGGCCTAGTGTGATTGAAAAGGGTAAAGCCCCTGCGACATATCTGAGAAAGACAGGGCCCCTCAAAAGACGCTTTAAGTGCCAGGGTTTTTGACATTTTGTTAATGAATGTCCTTCTAAGAGGGCCCTAAGTACCCTGGAAATTGTTCAGTGGGGTGATGAGGAGATCCTTGTGTGTGAAGTAGGAATAAAAGAACATGCGGTTAAAACCTGTGAAGAAATGATAGAGCCTCATTCATGTTTGAATTTGGTTACCTTAAGGGTTATGCATACCTAACCCTAGCCTATGGAGGATGATTAAAGACAACAAATATTCAAAACTAGATGTATTATCAGGGGAAGGGTTTATAATATGATAATTGATAAGGGAAGTAGTACTAATGTGGCTTCCAACACCGTTGTGGATAAGTGGTCCTTAACCACACATGAACCCCCCCATACTTACAAATTCGGATGGTTGAACAAAGGGGTTGAAGTAATGGTTGATAATAGTGTGTTGTACCTTTCTCAATAGGCAAGGGCTATGCTGATGAAGCCTTGTGTGATATTCTACCTATGGATGCTCGTCACCTCTTGTTGGGTAAGCCATGGGAGTTTGATAGAGATTCAGTGCACCATAGGAGAAACAACATCTATACTTTCAAGTTTGGGAACAAGAAGATCATCTTAACCCCCTTACCACCTGTCTTAAAAGGAAACATAACCCCTGTCAGTGATGTGTCCAAAGACGTCCTCATGCTAAGTGAAGTAGAGATAGTTCAAGAGCTCATTGATGATGATCCTGTGTTTGCTCTCTTGACCAAGGAGGTCTTACTTCAACAAGAGAACATCCCAGCGGAGGTTATGCAGCTATTGAAGGCCTATGAGGTTGTGTTTCCTAATCACCCTCCTAGTGGAATAGAGCATCATATTGATCTCATTCATGGAGCTATGTTACCCAACAAGCCTGCCTCCAAGATCAGGTGAGTGAGGTGTTTACCAAGGGCAATGTGAGGGAGTCCCTTAGCCCTGTAGATACCTCAGTTCTACACTTTCCGCCAACCACCAAGTGATGATGGGGCCGCATGTTTGGTACGCGGAGCGATTTATGATAAATCAAAATTATATCTTCAAGTGACCGCTCAAACATTTGTGTCTACCCCTTGGTCATAATCTACGCACCAGTACGGTCGTTTTGACAGTCATTAGATTTCATTTGGAGTCCGGATTGAATACTGCTTAATTTTCTAGAAACCGTTTTAAAATGCCGAGACAGAACGCTCGGGAATATTCTGGATATTTTATTAATAATTCAAAATCTCTCTATTTGATAAAACTTAGATTCCTAATAATTCAATATTAGCGGGTTTTCGTCTTTGAATCAAGTTTGGCTTTTAGAGATTCGATTCGTTCTTATCAAATCTCTGGAGTTCATTGTTGATATAAATTTTAGTGTAATTAATATGTTAAACCACTTTTACTCGAGTCATAGGTCAATAATCCATCTTAAATATACCAAACAACATTAACTGCTTGCGATTCTAACTTCACCGTTAGAATTCAACTCAAGAACAGACGCAAAAAGCCATGCGTCTCTTCTATAGGACGCAGCTGTTGCTGCGCCTGTTCTAGGTTGACTTTTGTTCCTAAAATTCTGTTTTCGCCTTAACGTTGCTTTAATTACGTATTTAATTAATTATTAGTCGTATTATCGCTCCTAATCTGTCTTTTAGTATATTTCTGACGTAGATCCCGTGATATGCGTAACCCGTTGTAATCTTATTCAATCATTGTAATTGTATGATTTCTTTGCCTTTCGTATTTAATAGGTGTTCGATTAAAGAGCTTCCTAATACGTACCCTAACCCCTTACTCCAGATCTTTGTGAACATCCGTGTTCATTGGCATTTACGAGAGTCATTCTAGACATAGAATGCTAATGGTAACGAGTTCTTATTGTTCGTGTCATTACTTTGTGTCTTGACATGGCATGAAGTATTCGAACGGTTTCAATTCTCCATAAAATTGGTGGCGACTCCACAAATGCGTATATCTACGCCTGTCCATCCAAGTGCGCCACTCCGTGGTTCCGTGTGTACCACAGTTCGGCAAGGATCACCAATCCGTGTATCACAGTTTCGCGACTACGCACCGGTACGATCGTTTTGACAATCATTAGAGTGCATTTGGAATCCGAGTCGAAAACCGCTTCATTTTCTAGAAAGCGTTATAGAATGCCGAGTCGGAACACTCGGGAATATTCTGGATATTTTATTAATATTTCAAAATCTATCATTTTGATGAAACTTATCACGTATATTTTAAAAAGGATGTGTAGATCTACCACAATTCCATAAAATAAGCATAGGAATCTTTCTTCTGCAGAAGGAAACCTCTGGGAATTAACGCATCAGGTGCTACGCCCCTTTGAAGTATCGCAGTTCCTGCTGCGCCCCTTCCCCAGTGTGTTTTCTATGTTTTCAGAATATTTTCGAGATATCTTTCCAATGTTTGTGTCGTTTCAAAACTCTATATTTTATGCTATAAAAAGAGAGTTTCGTTCTCACTTTTAAGGCACGCGAGTGTTCCGCCCTTCTATCCTCTCTTTGCATTCTAGACCTTGCTCTAAGCTTTTTGACATCTACGTGCTTGATCAATCGACCACGTAAGCTCAGATTCTTATGGGTACCTGTTACGTTTGCATGATCGACAAATTTGACAACCACACTATCAATCAATTAATCAATCGATTTTTTAGTCTTCTAATGAGGGCACTTTCTGTATACATTCGAGTCAAGCTATGGTTAATTTGGAATCCGGGTCGAAAACCGTTTTATTTTCTAGAAACCTTTTTAAAATGCCGAGTCGAAACGCTAGGGAATATTATGGATATTTTATTAATATTTCAAAATCTATCTTTTTGATAAAACTTATCTCGTATCTTATAAAAAGGAAGTGTAGATCTACCACAATTCCATCAAACAAGCCTGTGAATCTCTCTTCCGCAGAAGAAAGTCACTGGGGAAATAATGCAGCAGGTGCTGCGCCCCTTTGAAGGATCGCAGTTCCCGCTGCGCCCGTTCCTTAACGTGTTTTCTATATTTTCAGAGTATTTTCGAGATATCTTTCCAAAGTTTGTCTCGTTTCAGAACTATTCATATTTTCTGATATAAAAGGAGAGCTATGTTCTCACTTTTAAGGCACGCGAGTGTTCCGCCCTTCTCTTCTATATTTGCATTCTAGACCTTGCTCTAAGTTTTTTGACATCTACGTGCTTGATCAATCGACCACGTAAGCTCAGATCCTTCTGGGTACCCGTAACGTTTGCATGACCGACAAATTTAAACACCAGTCAATCAATTAATCAATCGATTTTCTTTAGTCCTCTAACGAGGGCTTTTTCTGCATACATACGAGTCGAGCTATCGCTAAAATGTTAACTTAGTTAATATCTCGTTCGTCAAACATGTAAGTCTAAGGGTGTAAATCCCATATTTTATTTTTATTTATTATTCGTTCAATTAATGGAAGATTCACGTCAGAAATAAATTCAAAGCCGATTTTAGTCAAAAACCTTTTATAAAAGATTATTAGCAGTAATCTTGACTTCAGGAAGAATCATAGCAGCAGCAGCGCCTTCAGAAAGGATCGCAACATATGTTACTCCTTTTTCAGAGGCTACCCTGCTACTGCTCTTCTTCTTCTTCTTCCTCTGGTTTCTGTAAACTCGTTCTTCTTTTATTTTTTTTGTTTATAAACTGTAAATCGTCTTTATCGTTCACATAAAACGTTTTGTTTTTTTACTTAGATTCCTAATAGTTTAATATTAGCGGTGTGACAACCTTCGTGATAGCGGAAATAAAACATAACAAGCATGCAATTTATATAGCGGAAAATACGATATTTTTGAAACTTTTTACATGCCAAAATAAGAGTACGAGGAATGTCAAATAAATACAAACGAAAGTATTGCATAATACAAAGAGACAGAGTCTCTCAAAACGTTATCAAACATAAAAGGTGTTTAGCAAACTAGCGAAGAACGTCTATAGATGAATCGGCGAGTCCAACGCTTGCTAGCTCACACCCGAACCCAAAAACAAGCAAAATCCAGCCAAGCAACATGTTCCTTCATGAAACATGAATGCCACAATCAGTTGGGAGTAACTCCGGGTTCTCCCAGCCATATCACAAATAACATACTTAAACGGTAATAAACATGTAGAAGCTGTTGGAGCTAGTGTCCTCCACAGTTAGTGCAATAACATAAATAAATCACTGTAGGTTCACAGGGTATACTTTGTATAATAATCAGTTGATTAACGTTTATCAATAACGGTTGGCTTGCTAGATAAGTTTGACGTTATTGTCATACAGATGGCGGTGATCAACTGGTCCCTAAAAGTCACACCTAGAGGATGTGTTTGAGAGATGTGATTATTTGAGAAAATAATCATATTGATGCCCAATTATATGACTAAAAGTTTAGTCAGTGTATTTGACTAAAAGGTTAGTCATTGTGATGATGAGACGATTATTTAATAACGATTAAATAATATAAGCTGAGACGAATTAAAAGTAATTCGTAATTAAATATAAACTGTTGTATTTAATTAGCATATATATAATGTAAGCTTATGCGAATTAAAATGTTAATTCGTAATTGAATATAAAATGTTATATTGAATTAGCAAATTATAATTATACGGATAATTATAATTAACGTATATATTATACGATTGTCATATTAGATGTTGTCAGACCGGTATTAATGTATCGACTACAAAATGTTGTATGGACATATTAATACATGACAACACAAATGACATTTATAATAATAATACACATTATATATTAAAGCGAATTTAACCGAAATAAAGTCCAGATTCACTCTGGAATTTTCGGTCCATTAGTGGTTAATTAGAGGAGAAAATATCTCCCCTAATAAAACCAATTGTGCCGTGAGATTGATTGGGTAAGGAGAAAAATTGAGTATCTATTCTAACCCTAATTCATTCTCACTTGTGCCTCCATCTCTACACATCACAAAATTAAACAGTTAACAATAACTTTTCACAAAACATTCTAGCAAATTCAAGGGCATTTCTCATTCTATCTTGGGTGCTACGATTAGGAGATATCATCATTTTGATATTGTTCTTAGGCCTTTAAAGCAAGGACTAAAGGTTATTTCTAATCTCTCGCTTATTATGCATTTTCGTTTATGACTATTAATCATATAATCATAATTTCATTATAATCCTGAATGATTTAAAGGGAAGTATACGGATATTTTCCCACAAGTGATATCAGAGCCATAGGGCTATGAAGTTGTTTATATGATTTTCGTAAATATTGAATTTGTATAATTATTAATAAAAAAAAAAAATTCAATTCGGCAAATTTTTTTTTTGTGCCGTATGGTTTTTTTGTTTTTGGGGATCCATTTTGATTCAAATATTGTTATTTTAAAAGGTTGAGATAATAATATATGAATTTGTAGATGTTTTGATTTAATAATGATTGAATTAAAACGTAAATGGAATTTTGATATGAATGTTAATGAACATCGTTTTGCTTTATATTTTCGGTATAAAATGATCTAGATATTCATGTTAAAAGGTTAATTTGAATCATCTAGTTTGTAACAATGTTTAATATCGATTAGATATTGTTTGTTTCTACTGATCTAGTTAATATAAGCATGATAGAATTAAAACCGTTTAATTTGATTGATTTTTTTTGCTGCCTGTGTACTGTACACTGTTTAAACAAAAAAAAAATTCTGTTTTTTTTTTTACAGCAGCAGCGTTTTTTTTTGTAAAGGTTTTTTTTTTGGTTTTTGTATAAACCGAAAGAAAGAAAGAAAAAAAAAAAAATTTGGTACCTGCTACTGTTCATACGTGAACAGTAATTTTTTTAAAAAAAAAAAATTTTCTTCGTTTTTTTTTTATTAAACATTTTTTTGTTTTGTACATTATAAAGATAATGTATGATTGTTTTGTGAAAAAGTTCACAAATTTTTGATACCATGTTATTTTAAAAAGGTTTAAAATAATGTTGTTGAAATTCATATTGATTATGAATTTCATTGGATTTTTGATTGAAATCTCGTGATGGATTACGGAATCGTCACATGATTTAATGGTGGTTTGGATAATTAATCAACATAATTTATGCATTATGTTTTGTATGATTAATTTTAGTTGATACTTTTATTATGTTGAATGTTGTTTGAATGGTTTAATTTTACGCATTTTTGTACAATCAGTTGTAATTTACTAGTGTGGCCTTAGTAGATTATGTTTTCGTAATGATGGAAACATAGTCTTGGTTGTATTTTGAGATCTCGTATCTCCCCTATGTAATTTTAATTTTTGGAATCATTTTGAATTAGAATGTAAATAGGTTTACATTTGTAATTTTTAAAATGTATTTTGAGAAGATTCAAGATGGAGATCGGATGGCTCACTCCCGCTATATGGACCAAGATGGAACATCAAGACAAGCTTCTCGGGTCCAAGGGTGGATTCCAACTTGTATTTTGTTCATTTTGGTAGTTAGGCCACACTAGGTGTTTTATTTTGCGTTTTATTTTTCCATTCTCGTTGCTTTATTCACATGATAGATAATTGCATCATATTCCGCCTAAACCAAACCACCTAAAAATGCATGAAAAATGATTCATACAGTTTGAATATTTTAATCATGGACATACAGATGTCACTCGCTTTTAGGGCCATCACCTTAGTTTAAATCATTCTCGAGTTGCTAGACATTCGTTCACTTAAAATGAATTAAAGTTAAGATGATGGGACCTTCCCCTATAAATAAAATTGAGACTAGTCTTTATAGGGAAAACTACTATGAACCCCTTCTTCGTCGGAAGTCATAATATGACCCCTTCTACGTTGGGTAAGTAGTGAGTGTTGACCTATTTTTATCTCAACATTATAGTACGAGTAATATCTCGTGATTATGATGGACTAAAGATAGAATTTACAGAAATTTATCGACCAGGAATTCTAAAAGTAGAATTAGCCAAGAGGTTGGCTTATCAATTTACAGAAATTGAGTCTTGGGATCATTTATATAATTCTGGAGGGAGGTCAATTGTATAAATGCACGAGTCATCGCATTAAACAGTTTTTCATTAGACTCAAATTTAAAACGATGAATACTTATCATATTTATTTTCTTTTTCACAGTTTTTGAATTCGTTATATACAGATATAACTGCTAATAACAAATGGCTGGCCATACTGATGACCCAATGCCAAGTGCCACGCTCGGACGTGAGTCCTGGCTTAAGATTTTCATGGACAATATGAATCAGTCAACGCGACTGAAGAATAACGGGTCCAACTTTGCGGACTGGGAGGCGGCATTACGGAATGCTGCCATTGCAGACGGTAAGCTCAAGTACTTGACTGAGCCACTACCGCCCAACCCAGGCCCTAATGCAGGAGCAAATGAATCACTTGCTTATAGTGATTTCATAATGGAAGCGGGTGCGATAAAGAACGTACTCATCTTTTCAATGGAATCAAATTTGCAAAGGCGATTCATTGCCCATGTTGCGAATAAAATTTTCACCACGCTCTCTACCGAGTTCTCGAAAGCTCCGAGGATCGTTAGCTATGAGCATACCTGTCGCTTCTTTAAAGCAAAACTCCAGAAGGGCCAAGCAGTTAGCCCACGCATTCTCGATATGATTGAGAATGTCGAGAAACTGGAGGCACTTGGTTGCAAAATCGATGAGAAGATCGTCATTGACCGCGTTCTTCATTCACTTCATGATGGCTTTGCCCTTTTTAGGGCAAATTACTATATGAATGATATGAAGAAGAGTCTTCATCAGCTCCACTCACTTCTCGTCCAGACCGAGAGTGATCTGAAATTGATTGGGAGTCTGAAACAGGACGTTCTCATGATAGCAAACAAGGGCAAAGGTAAGGGCAAGGCTAAGGCCAACCTAGCTGTAGGGAAGCCGAAATTCAAAAAGCCAGGGCAAGGCAAGAGTGGGCTCGGTGAGACTAGCGGTAGCTCACAAGGCAAGACAAAGAGCGATGAAGGTAACGTGGAGTGCCACCATTGCCACAACCTTAGGCATTGGAGGAGGAACTGCCCCGTGTACCGTGAGGACATAAAAGCAGGCCGCGTCTCTCCTGTTGGTATGTCGTCTTCTTTTATTCATATGATTGAGATTAACCATGCAAGTTTCGGAACTTGGGTATTAGATACTGGTTGTGGTTCTCATCTGTGTAATCATTTGCAGGGCCTAAGAAACATCACAACTCTCGCAAGGGATGATGTGGACCTGGGAGAAGGGAATGGAGCAAGAGTAGCTGCCGTTTCAGTGGGAACATATGTAATCCAACTCCCGTGTGGATTTGAGTTATTTCTGAATAACTGTTACTATGTACCCAGTTTATCTAAAAACATTATTTCCGTTTCCGTACTTGATAAGGACGGTTTTTCGTTTGTAATAAAGGATAATAGCTGTATTTTCTATTTAAACGAAATGATTTATGGTAAAGCAGTTTCCATGAATGGGATTTATGTTTTAGATCAAACCACAGATATAATGCATGTGAGTAGTAAGAAAGCAAAGGTTGGTGACAAAGATCAAACCTATTTATGGCATTGCCGTATGGGACACATAAATGAAAAACGCGTGAAGAAGCTAATTGACAATGGGACTATCTCCCCATTTGACTATGAATCTTTTAGCACGTGTGAATCATGTCTCATACGCAAAATGACTCGAATTTCCTTCAAAGGTGTTGGAATGCGCGCTGCTAACCTATTAAGACTCATACATACTGATGTGTGTGGACCTATATCAATCAACGCTAGAGATGGCTATAGATATTTTATCACTTTCACGGACGATTTGAGTAGATATGGATATGTCTACTTAATGAAGCATAAAAGTGAGTCCTTTGACAAGTTTAAGGAATTCCAGAATAAGGTTGAAAACCAACTGGATAGAAAGATTAAAGCACTACGTTCAGATCGTGGTGGCGAATATCTTTCAAATGAGTTTGATCAACACCTTAAAAATTGTAGTGTAGTACTACAGTTAACTCCACCTGGAACACCACAATTGAATGGTGTGTCCGAACGGAGAAATCGAACATTGCTTGATATGGTTCGATCCATGATGAGTCACACGGTTGTACCTGACTCATTGTGGGGTTATGCTCTTTTGTCAGCTGCTTTAATACTTAACCGAAGTCCGTCTAAAGCTTTAGACAAGACTCCATATGAATTATGGAAGGGAACGGTCCCTAACTTGTCCTTTATTCGGGTTTGGGGCTGCGAGGCTTATGTCAAGTGGAAACCTGACGATAAGCTCGGCCCACGATCGGTCAAGACATACTTTATTGGTTATCCAAAAGGGATGTTTGGTCATTACTTTTACTCGCCTACTGAACATCGAGTTTTTGTTGCGGCTAGTGCGACATTCTTAGAGAAAGAGTTTCTCGAGAATAGGACAAGTAATGGAACCTTCGATCTGTCGGAGATTCAAGAACCAACAACCGAGCAATCAATGGAGGAAACCGTTCCTTCATCATCGGCTGCGGTCAATATTCCTTTGGAACCTAGGAGGTCGGGTAGACACTCTATTCCTCCAGACAGATACATTGGTATGGTCTAGGAGAATGAGAGTGATGACGTTTTACTCCTTGAGAGTAACGAACCCGCTACCTATAAAGGTGCCATGACATGTTCCGACTCTAAGCTATGGCTTGACGCCATGCAATCCGAGATGGACTCTATGTATGAGAATGACGTATGGGATCTGGTTGATTTGCCTGATAAGGTTTGGCCTCTTCAGTGCAAATGGCTTTACAAGATAAAGCATTCCGTAGGGGGACAACCAGACACCTATAAGGCACGACTAGTGGCAAAAGGTTTCACTCAAGTTCACGGATTGCATTATGATAAAATTTTTGCACCCGTAGTCATGCTGCGTTCCATTCGGATAATCTTAGCGATTGCCGCTTTTCATGACTATGAAATTTGGCAGATGGAGTGAAAACCACCGCCTTCTTAAAAAAACTGTTATTTTGGGAGGGTTGTACATGTAGCAACCCGAAGGTTTCATTGATCCTAAAAATCCTAAGAAAGTAATGCAAGCTGAGGCGTCCATCTATGGACTTAAGCAGGCTTCTCGGAGTTGGAATCATCGTTTCGACCAGGTGATATAAGAGAATGGATTTACTCGATCGGTCGAGGAACCATGCTTATATATCAAGTCGAGTGGGAGCAAGATTGTCTTCCTAATATTGTATGTTGACGACATACTCTCGATTGGGAATGACATACCTCTGTTAACTTCGGTAAAAGTTTGGTTAAAGAACCATTTCCAGATGAAAGATCTGGGCGAGGCACAAAGAATTTTGGGGATCCGTATCTACAGAGATAGATCACGACGGATGTTATCCCTCAGTCAGGAGTCTTATATAGATAAGATTCTTGAGAGGTTCAGCATGACCAACTCCAAGAAGGGGAACCTTCGAATGATTTCTGAGATGGAGTTGAGTAAAGCTCAGGCACCAAAGACATCGGAAGAAGTCGAGCGCATGAGTCGGGTTCCTTATGCATCAGCTATAGGATCGATCATGTATGCCATGATAAGCACACGTCCAGACGTGGCATATGCATTGAGTATGACGAGTCGGTACCAAGGCAATCCAGGTGAAACACATTGGATGGCTGTTAAGAATATCCTTAAGTACCTACGGAGGACTAAGGATTGGGTATTGACTTATGGAGGTG
>JAIUZE010016660.1:0-49681 GCA_022085475.1 Heliosperma pusillum
CCATCATCATTAACAATCATCAAATAACAACAATCATCATCCATAACATGAATCCTAAGCTTTCTAATCGTATTCTAAATACGAATTCTAGCATATAAAGCATGTAAAACCCGTAAATGATATCGAGTAACCCTTCACCGTTACCTTTTCGCGTCTTTAAACGGTTTCTAAACCTTCCTAGTCTCCACCTACATACAATTAGGTAATAAAAGATGAATATATTCACCTTGAGAAAGACGGATAATTTAAAAAGCGAGAAAGACGGTAATTTTATTACCAATACGGATAGAGGAAGATAAGAGGGGAAGATTAAGACGAACTTACGAGAATTCTATCGAGGAACGAAGGAACTATGGCGAATCTAATGTTGGATGAAAATGGAGGCAAGGTTTTGGTGGTTTGATGAGGAAGAAAGAGTAAGTGGAAAAATGAAAGGAGTTAGGGTTTTGAGGGAGTATATAAAGGAAAAAGTCAACGAAAAGTCAAACTCGCCTTAAGACGGGATTCTCATGGAATCTCGCAGAAATTCCAAATACGAACTCGGAAATTCTAAATTCGACTCGGAACATAAAATTATAAATTAAAACTTAAATTTGCTGAAAAGATTTCGTAAAATATTTCTACTAGAAAAATAGGGTACATTTCCGGGTGTTACAATTAAAGTTACACTTGTAAAGGGCTAAAGTTACACTCTAAAAATACGTAAAATGTTAAAAACTTGTCTTAAAATCACTTTTTAGTATAAAGTTAGACTATTTTGGATAAAGTTACACTTGTATAAAGCTAAAGTTATACTCTAAAAATACGTAAAATGTCAAAAGTTTGTCATAAAATCACTTTTTAGTATAAAGTTGTACTATTTTAACTTAAAGTTACACTTGTAAAAGGCTAAAGTTACACTCTAAAAATACGTAAAATGTCAAAAACTTGGCGTAAAATCGCTTTTTAGTATAAAGTTACACTTTTTTTTAATTAAAGTTACACTCGTAAATGATAAAAGTTACACTTGTAAAACTGTACACTCGTAGAAAAACAAAATTTATACTTGAAAACAAAGTCTCACCCTAAAAATGCTAAAATGTCATCAACTTTAAGCTAGAGAGAGAAAGACAATTAATTAGTGGACAAAGAATGGATTAGTGTATTGGTTACTTTTTGCTTCTAATCTCAACCATCCATATCTAAAGATCTAAAGGCTCTTAGGAGGACTTAGGGACTCAAAAGATATGAGGGACTCATTTGAACCTTTCTCTATATATATATATGTATATATATGTATATATATGTATATATATGTATATATATATATATATATATATATATATATGTATGTATGTATGTATGTATGTATGTATGTATGTATGTATGTATGTATGTATGTATACAACATGCCCCACTCTCAAACACAAGTTATACCATACGTCTACTACAATTAACTAATCTCATGAACTCTAGACACCGCAGCAGCAACGTGGTAATGACTTGTTGCATCCCAGCCAATCCCAATCATCAAGCACAAAACCTGTAGCCAGTCTGCTCCCCATTCCCAAATGGATCATCACAGTTTTGTAAACAGTAAAAGGGTCAGCATTGTATATAAAGACCAGTATACAAGATAAGCACAGGGGAAAGAGAAACCAGAGGGCCACCTCAGCGGTTACCTCAGTAGACTCAGGTTACCATCCCCGCTCTACAAAACCACCACTTGACCCTGGACCACAGCCACATGCGTCGAACTTCAATCTCACCGCAACGAGACAAACCCAGAACATTAATGTGCACATCCCCCACGTGGCGGGATAACCATGAGGGCGAACTCGGGGTATGATCCGTCTCCCAACCGAATCACCAAACCATAGTAACGATAGTAACCATCACAACAACCCCAAACTCCATCATTGTCACCACAGTGACCATCATCAATATCAACAATCACAACATAATCAATATCACAATGGCAATATCATCTCATCAATCAATACACAATACAAGCGCACATCGCATCATTAATCCGATCTACAACATAATACAACCCCTATTACAACTATGGTCGCTAAGGTCAAGGAATAACTATGGGAAAAGTACTTACATGATCAAACTAGTTGTCCTCCTTCTTAGGACGGTCACGCTTGCTGCTAGGGTCCCGCGGCGTCTTGACAAGTGGTAGTCTCATAGGGTGGTTGGGGTTTGATAGTATGTGGATTAGGTTTAGGTTTCCAGAGAGAGAAGCGTAATTGTAATTAATGATTTATGAATTAAGTCCCGAAATATATTTATGGCGGCCTGAATCTCGTCGTACTCGAGCGAGTAAGTGTGCACTCGATCGAGTAAGCTGCACTCGGTCAAGTGACACTTGCACTCGATCGAGTGGAGTCCACTAGGTCGAGTACCTCCTCCTGAGAATACAATTTTTCCAACTCTCATCCTACGGTCAATCCCCCCTATGGTCAAGGTCAGTCAAAGGTCGGTCAACGTTTCTAAAATACCGGGTATTACAGATAATGCGAGTCTCCGTGAGCTAGTTAGAGTATTGATTTTTGAGAGCTTGTAGTATTTATGTGTTGGGCATATGTAGAGATGTCGTATTTCTATTGTTATCGTTTCGCTAGCCGTCGTCTTGTGGGTTTAAGAGTAGAGTCTAATCGGTGGTGATTTATTAGTCGTTATTGTTGTGTTCCTTGTTCTTTTAGATTTTTGGAGGTATTTTCGCATGTGGAGTGGGTTGTTTTGACTTAAAGGGTATGCGGAAGTCGTGAGATTTTATATGGTGTGCTTAAGGTTGTAAATGGTTCATTGTCGTTTGGAGGTTTTTATGGGGATATGGTGTTAGAGTGTATGATGTTTGAGTAGATGGATTCGTCGACAATGAGGATCAAATTTAGGATTTTGGGTGGGGGAGGATTTTAGGTTGAGTGTTATGCGGTCAATATAGGGCGAGAGTCCAGAAGGATGTTTTATGAGTAATCGTGGTAAATGATTGATCCAAGTTTTCGTGTTGAGGATTCTTGGATGGATTCGAGGTGATATCAAAAATGAATGATGTTGGGATTGTGGTATATTTGGCGGTGTTGGTAAAGGGTATTAAGCGATCTTGGTAAGACATGAGGATGTAAATAAAAGAAATAGGTAAGATTATAGCAATGAATGTTAGAGGGCGTATCCGCGTTTTGAGAGGAGTAGGTTGAGGTAGTATTATTACAAACGTGGATGTAGAGTTGTGATATTAGTTAATTAGTGATGATCGGTTTTGGTTTATGTGAGTGAATAGAACTATTTGGAGGGTGGTCAGAATGGATGATAGTAATCATATTAATGATTTGTGTATGAGCAAACTTGGGGACGAAGTTCATTTTAAGGGAGGTAGAATTATAGCATCGCATGTTAGCATAAGGAATGACGACAAGTTTGGATTTATTAACGTTTAGTATGGTGGTGATAAGTTAGTTTAGTGATGTACGTGTGTTAGTGTAGTGAAAGGTTATGAGGTGAAAAGATGTGTGTTCTGTGTTTGCTATGTGAGGTTGTGGGTGTTGTGGTATTACTAAAGGAAGAGTGTTCATAAGTGTTGGTAAAAGAGTTGGGATATTGGTGTGGGTTGTTTAATGATATTGTTGGGATGTTGAGCTTTTGGTAATACCGTTTGACGGTGTTAGTTCAGATGTCTTGTGAAGGAATTTTAGTTGGTAAGGGTGGATGTATGTATTGTTGGAAACTTGGGTTATGATGTCATAACAGATGATGTTAGTGTTAGCTTGAATGCTTGGTTCCTTTTGCTTGTACTGAGGGTGTGAACTTCGAGAACGAAATTCATTTGTAAGGAGGGAATAATGTAATAATCCATATTAGTTTTGTAAGACGTTTGCCTTATTATTGGAATTAATTGTGTTTGTTGGAGACTTCGTGTTGGTTAGAGGTCATAAGTATGGTCTTCTTGTTCTTTTGTTGTTGTGGCATGTTTTGTCTTGTTGCGTTATGATGGGTTGTGAACTTCGAAGACAAAGTTCATTCTTAAGGAGGGAAGACTGTAATACTCCGTATTTTTTACTAGCTTGTACTTGGTCGAGCAAGGGTCACTCGACCGAGTGGTGTGGGTACTCTGCCGATTAGGGTGCATTCGTCCGAGTGATGTTGGTGTGTCCGTTAGACAGTCTTCTACCTGGTTGGCACTCGGCCGAGTGCGGTGTACTCGACCGTGTGCTTCTTGCACTTGACCGAGTGCACGTGTCTGTCGTGTTTTTACGAAGGATTTTGGATTAAGAGAATTAAGAGATTATATATATTCCGCCAGTTCTTAAATCACTTTAAATTCCCTAATCTTTCTCTATACTCTCTAAATCACCTTAATCCATTGCCAAGGTTGAAAATTGTCTCTTTGAAAGTCCGTCCTTGTTCGTGCTTGAATCAATCGTAAGTCCAAAATCCTTAATTCTTTGATGTTGTCTTTTGGGTAGGATTGTTGGAACCCTAATGTGAAATTAGGATCAAATTTGAGTAATTATGATTGATTGTTGATCATGGACTATTGATTATTGTTTAGGAGGAGACTTTGTAGATGAACACTATTGTTTGTGAATGCATATTGCTTGCGGAATTGCTTACAGGTAGGGTTTCCCTACTCGATACTTTATATGTTGTTCATTGTGATAAGATGTGCTACTGTGATTGTTGTTACTTGTTGATGATGGTGACTATTGTTGTTGATGATTATGGTGTTCGGAGTTGGAGTTTGGAGTTGTGTTACTTGGTTACTATTTGGTGGTCCGACGGAAGACGGACCACACCCCGAGTTTGCCTCTCGTAGCTCTTGCGCTGCGAGGGGGTGTGCACATTAATGTTCCGGGACTCTCGCTACGCCCAGATGAAATATCGATGTCCAGTGCTGCGGTCTGGCAGCAATAGGTGTTTTGCAGGTCAGGGTGGTAGCCTGATGTTGCTGAGGTGACGGCTGTAGTAGGCCTCCGGTTACTGTTACTTGGATGGTTACTTTTATTGTCTTGTACTTTGATCGGCGTATTTTGCTACTGGCGTCGTTTAATGTTTTCAAAACTGCGGTGATCCATTGGGTAATGGTGAGCAGGTGACCAGCAGGTAACTCGTTGAGCTCGCATTGGGGGAATTGGTGGTATCGCCGCTAATGAGTCATAGTTTCAGCAGTCATTAGTTATCATAGACATTCACTTTACTTTTGTTAGTACGGATTATTGTATGCGACGGTGTGTCGTCAGTATTTTGTAATAATGTAACTTTGGTTAAACTATTGATTAATAAGTATTTTCCAAGAGGTGTTGACTCACATTAACAATCTTCGTCATATTCGAAGGAAAACGCTGCTGGAGAGGTTCAACAGCCTACAGGTCCTCATGGAATTTATCAAAGGGAGGAATAAATCTTCTATGTGACAGGTCGTAGTCGTTTGCCCAGTCTCGAGGAACAATAAGTCGGTCTCTCGGAGTTCAAGGACCTAGGGGTTTTGTTAGACTTGTATGTGCATCTCTTGCACTGACGGTAAATAATTAAAAGAACAACATGTTGCTGGTAATTGAATAGTCCGAGTAAGGGTGTCTTTTGTATGATATGCGCGAGCTACAGAACGAAGTTCCTTTTTAGGAGGGAAGACTGTATTTAACCGCCATTTTTATAGGCTAGATTATCGACTAAGGGATAGTGTTTGCGTGGGTTAGGTCGATCGACATAGGCGAATCGACAAAGCCTAATGGGGTGTTTTGGGACAAGTCGATCGACTAGGGAAGTGTGTGTCGATCGACCTGGGTGTTAAACGGGTGGAGGTTGACTTTTATTAATTTTCTAATTACTTTATATTGTTGAGCATAGCACGGTGTCGAGGGGGTTGTGCTATTGTCAGTTTATATGGTTGGTACGTGTATAGATGGGAAGCTGGTTGATGTTGCTATGTCGCTTAATTCTCGCATGTTATCATTATTATTAGTACCGACGGTTCTAATCATTGTTATTGTTTCAATCTTGTTTTTTAGTTTATTCCAACTCAACCATTGATTAACTTATTTTGTGTCTTGTGTCAAATCGTTTCCAATTTTCTATTGGTGACCTGTTTTGATCCATTTTTCGATTGAATGGAGAGCAGTCAAGTTAGCAGGTACTTGTACATATTAGTTGATGGTGATGTTGTTGTGCTGGGGCTGGGACGAGTGATCCTAAGTGATTTCGAGTTTTGCATTGCCATCACGTTTTGTCTAGCTAGTTGTCAGACATTACTATTTCAATACATTCAGTTGTCTTTATTTTGTTAAATATTTATTCGAAGGATTAAGCTATGTATTTGTCCAATTTGAGATAGTTTTCGTAAATGATCTAATTTCTAATTTCAAGTACTTTGTGTTGTTTTATTTGAATTCGTTGTCTCGGGTTATCGAGATGGTAACATTCTCATTTAGGTGGGAATGTCTTGCTAAACGCTCCTGCCTAAATGGGGGTGTTACACTGACCTTGTGTTGTATTCAACTCTGTCGTGATCCATTCGATATTTCGACGAAGGGTTAGTAGTGAGTTTAGTATGCTACGATTGAGTTTCCATGAATGCTATGGAATGCGGGGGATGGTAGCGAGAGTGCTCATCTATTGATCGAGTCCTAGATTATGAGACACTTTGATCAATTTCTTTTATACTTTGGTATTTGAGTTTGGATTATTGTAATCGTAGTTCATAACTATTTAATAAAGTACTTAAATTGTTATTAGATTGACGATTTGATACGTACTACCTTGGACGATCGAGTTGGTAAAGCCCCTTCTTACTTAGTAAGGTCTTGCTAAAGGCTCCTAGATAAGTGGAGGTGTTACATGCCCCTCGCCTGCCGCCAATAACCCAGGCTGCTCTCCCTTTACCCCTCCCCCCTCTCTCTCTCACGCCCCTTGCACCCGCACCCTTGCTGGCCACCGAAACCCCTATCCCGACCCTCTCGCCGGTGACGCCCACCACTCTCCCTCCATTATCATTTAAAACAAACCCTAAATTATTTTCAACATATAAGACCAAAATAATAAAATAAAAAATGCATCAAAATCATAGGAAAGATTAACTTTATTAATAATAATACAATTTGCAAAATAAGTACTTGTTATACTCTTAAATTGTCATCCATAATCGAAAAATGTTGGCTTATTTTATGAAGTAGTATCGAGAGAATTAGTTTCATGTTTTTTAGTTAGTGATATGTAAATGGAAACTAGCATACAAAAAGTAATATATGAAGTATTGAGTAAAATTTGTATTGCAAAAATAAATTCCGCAAAATTTATCCTAAATTTTCTTGAATTTCCTTCACATAAATATATCTCTTACACTTCCTTTGACAAACAGGAAAAAACGACATGAGCCGGGATATGAAATTATCGGGATTGGGTTGAGGCGTAATGATCCATTTATTTAAGTGAATCGACAGTAACACAACACGGTATTTAGTTATGTCGGGTTCAAATTGAAGGATTAATGACATATCTAGATGTGATACGAAAACGAATCAGACGCGGCCAACGGCTAGCTGTCCTTGGTCCGAGATCTATAGGGAAGGGATGTGCTTTAGACTAGAGTTATGTGGCACCCATCACCCAATCAAATGCTCATAAACACGTAACTTAAAATTCCACCTAACCTTTTCATAAAAACCATGAAAAAAAACCTCAATAAAGCTTGAAACAGTCGCTCAGTTTTGCTCTAAACAAGTTAACAACCAATCGAAGACACACTGAAACATAAACTTGTACAATGTCTAAGAAGCAAAAATCATGGATTACATTAATGAATTTAGCAGCAATTTTATGTGTAATTTCATGGGCTCCAATATCTGAATGCTTAAAAAAACAAGTAGGTGTAGCTAGAAAAGACGACTTACCATTTATTAAATGTCAAGTTTGTGAAAAACTAGCTTCACAAGTGTATTCTCTGGTGCAGAAGAAAGAAGCTCAAATTTCTCCTAAGAAAGTATGATTCTTTCGATCTGAGTATTAATAATCTTATGAGATATTTAATGGGTATTCTTTATTTTTTGTTTGTTTGATTGTTTTATTTGATGGGCAGATCTCAGAATATCAGATTATTGAGATTGTTGAGAATGTGTGTAATTTGAAAAAGGAAGAAGCTGAGTGGATTCTGAAAATCGACATTGTTGAGCATGCTGATAAGTTAGAGGTAATTACAAACTTATGATGATAAGTTTCTTCTATTGGATTAGTTTATTTGATTTCAATCAAGATTGTTTATGAGTATGTTCGTCATTTATCTCATTTTATTGTGTTAGTAACACATTTTGCTGGGTTTAGCTTTCAAGTTAGATGCCTGTTATTTATGATATTATTGTTAATTCGCTTGGTGCACTCAACTTTATATTGGTAATTATAACAAGCTCAATGGCTACCCAAGTGCTAGGTGCCGTGTCGGAGTAATACCGGTTAGATTCATCCGCTTTTGAGGGTTTCCCAAGTGCATTTTAACTTCTAAGTATTGTCTCACGTCAGTATAATTAGGTGAAGAGACTAGTTTATAATTAGAAGGCTTTTAACAGTAGTAGGAATATTAACAGACGATGAGCAAGAAGGCATGGAATTCAGCAAGGGGAGAAACATGCCTCACAAGCATGGCCTAAAGATCTATTCATTTTAGTAGGAAGTGATGAATGTGAAAACTGTAAGCAAGAACAAGTTTAGTATCATGACAGATGACAGCTTGAGTAATTCTTAGACTAGTAGTCTAGTAGAGAAGCAAAGTGAAGAAAACAAGACACCAGAATTATTGCCCAAGCAAAGCAAACCTGTGATGAAACTGTAAAAGCAATGTGAGTGCCTTTTTTTGTGGAAAACAAATTTATTAGCCCTCTAAGGGAACACAAATTATTAAAGGTATATATATATTTTGAACCAGTAGTGAAGCTCTTAATAAGAGAAGTCATGCTAGATAAGCAAACCTCACATAAGCCGCCAATCCCCACATCCATATCCTCATATTTAGTTGTATTTCATGCAGGGTTGCCTAATTCAATATGAATTCTCAATATCCGATATGGGAGATACGCTCCTATAGAGTAAGCCCTCTCTTCGAATCTGAACACCCAGGCACCGTTTTTGTGTGAGAGGGATATTGAATTTATGGGGTGTGGATTTGAAGGAAGGAAGTATATGTTATATAGAATTTAGATAGGCGCCATGATAGAATACCTCGAACCAATCCGTGATTAGTTGGGTTCGAGTGAATCCGGTAATCCAAGTTTAATGCTTTGTTTCCTATTAAAAAAAAATATTGGTAGATTAAGGATTACTTAGTGAAGTCATCCTCCTAATATATATCCTCATCACTTCCAAGTTTTAATTATTCCTTGTAGGATATAGTCTCAGAAGATATATTTTCATGCTTTGGAATGTATTGTGTTTTTACACCTGCAAACATTCACAATCATTTTCCTTGCAAATATCTTTAAAGTAAAAACACTGGAAGGTATAGTCTAAAATTTTTTGTATTGAAAAATCTTAGTAGCAGATATCCACTTCAAGTTCAAAATGCTTGGAATGTATTGTTTTTTAGACCTGCAAGCATTGAGAAATTTCATTGTAGTCAGTTTTTAGTCATGCAAACGTTAGGGATTTTCCTTTCCAATGAATGCTCTTTGCCTTCCATTAAAAGTTACCTTTGGACAATAATAAAGGTACATACATGATTGGTATTTGCTAAAAAATGAAGCTTATTCGTGTGAAAATGGGCTTTTGGTGTTGAGTTTTAGATGAAATGTTCAGAAAACGGAGAGAGTTTTAAAAAAGAGTAGTATAGAAAAGGTGGGAGGGACTTATGAATCTTCTATTATTTAATTGAGAAACAGTAGTCATTCGAAGGAATTTTTCGACATAGAGCACAGAGGTTGAGTACATCTGACTCCCCTTACCTTGCCATTTGTGGGATCCCTTTAGGTACTATGGTAATGTTGTCGCATTGTCATTAGTAACCAGGTTCTGCTGACCAAGGGGCATCATATTTCAGCCGCCTCCGGAGTGTGTCAGTTTGAATTTCACAATTAACAATTCATCATGTCCCATTCTCTTTTTCAATATCAGGATCAAATTCATGTTCCCCTTTGAACACTTGTCTGTGAAAAAAAGAAGAAATAGATTATGTGCTCATGATGCATCCATCTCTACAATTATCTGCTGCTTTGATTTCCCTCTGCTGAGTAGAGATGTCTATTTCTTTGTATTTTATGCTATTAAAGTATTTTTTTAACACGACTCCTGCATAATCTTTATAAATATTTGATCGTTCTACAATATTGGATTCTTTGGTTTCAGTTAGTTGATCAAGATGTTGAAGGGCATTGCAACTCAGAATGTAAGACTATAGAGCGAGCATGCCAAGAGGTTAGTTTCTGCATAAATCTAGCTTGCATGGTTATAGCTTCTACAGCTTTTGTACAGCGTCAGCGTGTTACTTCAATGCGCATGGAGCCAGTGTCTCAAAAATATTTGCCTTAAGAGATATGACGTTATAAAAGAGAATATTACATTATATTGTTTATACTATATTTATGTATTAGAAGTGGATCAATGCATTATTAATTATGCGTCATTCATAAATAACCTCTATATATTTACCCCTAGAGTAAGTCTGCGTACATTTGAACCTACCTTACCTGTTGGCACTCTTTTAAGTTTACATTTATATACTCTCCTACGCAGGTTTTGGGATATTCAGACACTGATGTTGCGGAATATATATATTCTCGAAGACCTCAGCTTGATTCTTTAGTGAATTATTTTTGCAATGACCTCTCTAAAGCATGCACTAACAAGCTGCCTCCTGTCCCAAAGGTAGAACATTTGCATTTACTCATTTTAAATAAGAGCATGTGTTTCTAGTCCCAAATGTGATTATGGAATGGTTACTTCATTAACTTTGGTAGACGTTCTAGTAATATCAAGCATGTTATTCATTACCAATCGCAATAATTTACTACCTCATATACATGGGTGTAATGTTTGATCAAGCATAAGATTTGTCACCAGTCTCACCACTGGTGTAGTGAGCTTATAATCTTCTCTATATTACTACAGCGTACAATTTTTGGTCTAAAGGGATTAAGAAAGTCTGAATGGCAGTTTTGATGCTTACAGATTTTGAACCCAAGTCATAAGTACCACCCCTCTTGCTTTTTCTACCTAAGCTAACTTACATGTGCTCTTTGCATATGTTTTAACTGTAGACCGTGAATCATGATACTCTTTTCATCCTCTAACTCTAAATTCGAAGTTATGTTTACTTTGGCACAGGATAGGATTCCAGGAGAACCATTTGAGCCAAAAGCAGCAAAGGAAGCTGAAATGGAAAAAATAATGCGATCCATGGAGGTAGCTTATCCTTCACGATGTAGCATTTTTCATGAATAATACATCATTTCTGTTGTTGAGTACCACAATTTGCCCATTTCAGGGTCTCCCAGGAGCACCTGGCATGAAAATGTACTCAAGGGACGAACTAATGGGCATGCAAAACTTGGGTGGCAAGGAACCTGATGAAGATGACGAAGATGAGGATGAGGATGAGGATGTGAAATTCAGATCCAATGTGGTAGGTATTTGGTTTACTGGTCAATGTTTTGGTTGAGTTGCTATTCTATTTTCATTTTTTATGGTGCCAAAAATCACTATTTTTATATCCGGAACTAGGATAGAATAAAGCAAAATGACTTTCTGTATGTCATATATAAGAGGATTAAGAGACAGTCAATGCCAACCTCAACGTTATTTTTGATATTATTATGATTGGGTCATTTTTAAACCATTTTAAACACGTGTAAGACATTACGACAATATTTATCTTATTTTGCTACGTTGACTTTTGCTGAACTCAGGGCAAGGCTATGCGGGAGAAGGCAAACAAGGAAGTTGATTGGAAGGAAAAGGTAAAAAACCAAATAAAAGACACCGAGAAGGCGATAAAGACTCAAGCACATAAGATAAAGCGCCAAGCGCATAAAGTAAGGCGTCATCTGCAAAAATGGTGGAGATCAAAAAGAAATGTTGGTTCGAAAAAGAAATCGACAACTAAAAAGGCAGAATTATAGGAGATAGCTACGGAATACATCCCACTGAAAGAGAGAAATTGTTGTTTTTGTGTTCGAGAGGCTTTTGCATGAATTCAGTTTAGAACGTAGAGATTACAACGTCTGAATGAGTGTGGAAGTATATACATGCACATCCTTGCTGAGCTAATCTTCTCAAGACTGGATTATGTAGAATTATATCAGAGATTCTAGGAAATTCATTTTTAATGGATTACTTTGTTTTTCACGGTGGCATCATGTACTGTAGCACTTACATTTTTCTCAGAGGAAATTCATGTATAACAGAAAATGTCATAGTTCTTCTGCCATTTGCATAGAGTACGTGTTAGTGTTAAACCCTCGCAATGATGCTAAACTAGTTGGAATGCCGCGTGCGCAGCGCGGCGTCCAACTTTCGTTACTTGTCATGTCCGCATTGCGTTTGTAAATTGTTAAAGATACGAATTGAAATAGGTAAACATTAAAGTTAGATATGAAATATACGGATAAACCATTTGTTTTATTTATAGATATTTATACACAGGAAGTAAACATGGGATATATTAGACGGTTATTGTATCCATAGGCGTCTATTAACCCAACGAGATTGGAAGATGATCCAATAAACTTAACCGCTTTCGTGGGAGAACTAATTCCACGTATTCGAACGTACGCCTTTAGTTCGTCTTCCGTAACGGCATGTATGCCAAACTCCGCAGGAGGTAGATGAAGTTGTTTTAGTAAGTCGTTTAGGATTATCTTCAAATTTACTTCTAATGGACATCGCGGCGTTGCTAATGAATCTGAAATAAAGCAATTAGTAAGTCAGTGAAACCACTTAAGTTCTTCTGTGTAGGTAAAAATGTAATCATACGCACACGTTAAACTATAATACATGTAATAGAAGATGTATAGGCAGAAGAATTACACCATACAATTAATATAAGAAATAAAGATAAAAAGTAATACCCATTGAAAACTATCTCTGGACAATTACCTCCTATGAAAAGGGCTGCCCATGTTGTGTATTTATAGGCAGATTGATATGCATGTAAAATGAGGTGTTATGCTAGCTGTTACGCCACATAGAAGGTACGTGTATCTCTATAGTTCGTAACTAATTAAAATGACACGTAATACAATCGTATTTCAGATGGATTAGTTTTTGTTTTCGGCGTCAATGGATTTGTATCAACTATAATTTTTTTTTTGGTACCAATGTAAATATATATATCAATTGCCAATGGCCAAATACAAGTTCAAGACATTACAAGCCTACCATCCAAACAACTCACAAAACCTCTCTAAAATGTATAGCTACATTAGACCCTTATGTTGACACCACAAGCTATCAGACCTAGCTAATCGACCCATCTGAACATTCATTAATCTTATTCTAGCATTCTTTTTAATTTGCTCTATCAAATGCCTTGGATGAACCACATATTTCTCAACTCTACAAAAATCCTTGCTTTGCCAGACACTATACTGTACTGCTGTCACCAAGGACCAACACACTTTCCTTTGAAAACCAGAAAGGTGTCTCATCTTCAACATAGCAGCAACATCAAAACAGACATGAGGCCTAATATGTATCCATTCCTGCAATAGATCATAGCACACCTTCACATATGGACACTCCTTAAACAGATGTATATGACACTCCTCAGCAGACCCACACAACCAGCATTCAGTATCCCTCACAATCCCCATCCTGGCCAACCTATCCATAGTGAGTAAACGACCCTGCCACATTAACCAGTTGATAAAGCAGTGTTTAGGAGTATTCAGCCTATTCCAAGCCACCCTGCACCATCCCATTTTGACATTCTGAGCATCATTCAACCAAGCATAGCCTTTAATTATCGTATACTGATCTTCTGCTGCCATCCAGTTCCCATTCACCAGTGCTGGCAGGAACTTATTTTTAATGGAGCACAATTTCCTCCATGCCCATGAACTGTAACTACTTGGTATATAATTGCACCAGTCCCTGCCTTTCAGATAAATCTTGTCAATCCATTTAATCCAGAGATGATCTTTCTTTGTAGCAATCCACCATATCAGTTTCCCCACAGCAGCACAATTCCAAACTTTACTGTCAACCAGACCTAGCCCTCCATACTCTTTTCCTTGACTTAACACATTCCAGGCTACCAGGGGAGCTTTAGATTTAATTTCCTTACCCTCCCATAAGAAATTCCTGCATAGGGCTTTGAGTTTATCCATCACCCCACAAGAAAGTATAAGTATTTGGGCCCAGTAATTGTGTATAGTACTCAAAACTGATTTAACTAGAGTAAGTCTACCAGTATAGGAAATGTGAGAAATATCAGTATATTTCATCATGAAATTTAAGGATTATAACGAAATCATAATATATGAAATGCGAGTCATAAACGAAATGCATAATATAAAACATAGAGATTAGAATCAACCTCCGGTCCTATCAATATGGCCTAAGAACAAACATCGAGATCGATATTCTACTAATCGTTGCACCCAAGATGCTCCGAGAAATTTCTTTTTCTTGTGCTAGAATGAATACAAAAATTACTAATAATATTTTTTGAGAAGTAATGATAAGAAATGTAGAGAAAAAGATGATAAAAATCTGAATTTTTTTTCTTCTTCTCCTCTCCCTTTAACCGTCCAAGTCAAGTGGAGAAAAGAGAGGGGATATTCCCTCTTTTTTTTCTCTACTTGTTTTTAGGTTGTTAGCTTTTTCATTTTAATGTATAAAATGTGTATGTATCATTATTGTCATTTATGTTGTCACATATTAATAAGTCCATACAACATCTTGTAGTCGATTTATTAATACCGGTATGACATCATTTATTATGACAATACCGTATAATATATACGTCAACTATAAATATCGTATATTTATAATTTGCTAATTAAATATAACAGTTTATATTTAATTACGAATTAACATTTAATTCGTTTAAGCTTACATTATTTAATCGTATTAAATAATTACATTATATACATCAATTAGATATAACAGTTTATATTCAATTACGAATTAACATTTAATTCGTCTCAGCTAGTATTATTTAATCGTATTAAATAATCGTATCATCATTACATTGACTAACCTTTTAGTCATATACATCGACTAACCTTTTAGTCATATAAGGCATCAATATGATTATATTTTTCATATAATCATATCTCTCAAACACATCCTTTAGGTGTGACTTTTAGGGACCAGTTGATCACCGCCATTAAAATGACAATAACGTCAAACTTCTAGCAAGCCAACCGTTATCGATAAACGTTAATCAACTGATAAGAATACTAAGTATACCATGTGAACCTGTAAGATATTTATACACGTTATCACACTAACTGTGGAGGACACTAGCTCCAACAATCTCCCACTTGTCCTTACAAGTGTATGTGCGATAACCGATTCTCATATCCAAAATTTCTCCCACTCAATGTTAAACAATTTGCAAAGTCCGTATTCACAAAGGTCGTATTTTACAAGTGATCAATATCAAGAGTGGTTTTCCCGACTAGATAGTAACCTAACTGATAAACGAATCATTATTCGAGCATGGCCATGCATTTCAGTTACAACTCCTCCAGTGGCCCTAAGAAATAACAAAACCTGATAAAGGTTGGATATTTTCTTCAACTCGAATCCTGCAGATACAAGCACAGTATAAAATGACCCAGTAAAAATCTGCTTAGCCTTGATGCGTGTATTTTATATAGACTTTCTAGTCCATCTATGCACGCATTTCTATGTCATTTAAGTGATATTATGTCACCATATGCCCCTATTTGGCTACTTTGTACTTTCATTACTATTTTGTAGGTACAAGCTGTGTAGTAGCGAAAACCAAGCCAAAACAGTCCACTTTGCATGCATTTAGGAGAATGGAAGGAACGGAACAAAAGCTCTTGCATGGGGAAGCGTGAAACCGCTCACAATCAAGTCCAAAGCCATGTCCAACACTATGTGCCAAGCCAGAAGACCTCGATCGACTATGCTTTTGATCGATCGAGGAGCATTGAAGTGAAGAGTTGCTCGATCGAGCTGTCCTGTGCTCGATCGAGTGACAGCTGCTGAAGATTTGCTCGATCGATCAGAATTGTTACTCGATCGACTGATTCCCTCAAATAAAGACCTCGATCGAATGGTTCTTTCCCTCGATCGAGTGGAATCTATCACGGGCCTTAAGTCCATAGCTTAATTAGGGTTTAAGAGTCGTGTTTTGCATTATATAAACTCTTATTTACGTTATTCAATTTCATTCAGAATCATTAGGATTCAGAACCATTAGGGTTCGGAATCATTAGCATTAATCTTTCATTAGTTTCTGAACTCTTTAATCTTTGGTTTACATTCGGGTTTATCGACGTGGAGTTGTTCTTTACGCCGGATTTGCTAAGATTGTAAACTTCTTTTCTCTCTTTTACTCTTACCTTTGTTTTAGTTTTAACTACTGTTTACTCTTCTTAATTACTGCGCTGTTATTGTTCATGCTTGTTAATTGCGATTTTATTATGTCTAATATTATAAGTTCAATCGTCTTTATTAGCATCGTTAATAACATGAGTAGCTAATTCTCTTGTATGTTGGGATGAGGGAAACTGTAGTAGAGGCATGTTAGGATAGATTATTTTAGTTAGTCTTGAATATGAGAATCAGTTTAAGCAATTTAATGGAGGTTAAGTCGAATGAGTGCACGCAGGAGATTGGCTAGGTAGTTAACCCCGACCTGGATCGAAATATTGGAAGGGAAGGCTTGCTTAGAATTGATAGGTGACTCCTAAGAGGACGAGAGTTAATTAGGAAAATCCCTAGGGTGGTTTGAGACCGAAAGGAGAAAACCGTTGCTCTTCTCATTGATAGATTGACTGACTTAGTTGACCCGTAGATGCCGATATTGCAGTGGACCGAATCCTAGCATATTTCTCTCTTATCTGATTTATTTCGTATTAATCTCTACTTTTATTTCTCTTCCTTTAATCTTATTTAGTTTAGTTAAAACCATTTCAAAACCCCCCAGACTGTTACTGGCAGATTTAGATTTCAGTTAATTAGTTTCCTCCCTGTGGAGATCGACCCTACTTCCGCTATCTTCTTAGATAGTAGACTTAGGTTTTATTTTTGGTGTATAACGACACGCATCAAATTTTGGCGCCGTTGCCGGGGAGGCAATTAAATTTTATGTTATTTATTTCTGTCTCGTCTTAAGGAATTTCTAATTCCTTAAGACTGTTCTTATCTTTCTCCCTGTAGTTGTGTATGCGCAGGTCCCAAAGGCTCGAGTTAGTGAAAGCTAATTCGGAGCCCGAAAGAACCGTCTTACGCAGAAAGAGAGGGATAGATAAGACTGTTCAGAAGGAAGACTTGAGTACTTCTGATTCCGTCTTCGACTGTTGAGACTACCGTACCAGCGAAGATGAAAGGACTTCACACATGTTCAAGTGATTTAAAAGTGGAGCTAGACTCCAGGATATTATTGCATGTGTGGAAGAGGAAGGCGGAAATTACCACAACTGAGGGTACTTCCGCAAGTCAAAGGCCTGACGGTGGCCTTGTCACAAACCTATGTGGTTATTAGCCGGGTTTGCAACCCCGTGCAATTTGTAAAAACAATTTATTGCGTTTTCATTAGACAGTTAGACAATTAGACTATTACGTGATAATCCGTAGTTTAGATAGACAATTTATTTTTCCTGTTAGACGATTTTTGGTATTTTTCTGGGTATCGGTTGGCATTGTTTTTGCAGGAGAAAGAAGCGGAAAATAATTGCTCAAAGTCGAAGGCTGTGCTATCAACAGAGTACTCGATCGAGTAAAGACGAACTACTCGATCGAGCAATCAGGCCGGACAAAGTACTCGATCGAGTAGAATTTCTACTCGATCGACCCCCAGTTTGATGCTGGTTTGGGGAAGCTTTGTTTTGTGAGTTTTTCTGTTCCTTTTGTTTTTTCCATTCTTTATATATTTCATCCATTAGGAACATGAATTAGGTTGTTTTTTTCCCTTTCCCTTATATGCTGTTAGGCTATAGCCAATGAGAACATTGTCTGTTTTGGTTTGGGGAGATATTTTACATCCTTTTGCGTTTGCATTTGCATTTGTATTGCATTCACGTTTACAATTCATGTTAATTGAAAAAATTAGAAAAAAATCAAAAAATATCACGTTTATTTTTGCATATAGTCGAGTCGGATTGGAGTCTTGTTCATGATGAAATTGCACTACTAGTCTATTTTAAGCTATTCTTTGCACCTTTCTTGACTTACTTAGTAAAATCGAAGTAGTGAACTATTGAATTTTGTCTTGGAATTTAAATTTGATTATTAGACTTGACTCGACATTTTGGCAAACTACTTATATATTCTGAGTTTTAGAGCCTATAACTGGTGACATCTATGACCAGTTCATCTAGGAATGAGAGTAGTTACTCCCCACATCTCGTGTCATTTGCTTGTATATGAATTTTGATTTCTTATTGCCTGCACGCATTGGGTTTGTGGTCGGTATTACGTGTTTTGAGAATATTTGCATCTCCCTTTTCCTCATTTTACCCCATTAACTCCACATAAAGCCATATCTGCCTGTTGCCCTTAACTACATCCTAAACTGAGCCTACCTTTGCCGAGCTAGTTTAGTAGTCGAGGTATATTTTACCGTTGTGTCAGTTTTTGGCTCGTCTTCATTGATTGGAGTGGGTTTTTTGTGAAGAAAAGAATAGAAGTGCTTAATAGTGCCTCGATCGAGTAGCTTGTTTAGCTCGATCGAGCAGATGTTGTGTTTTGTTGCCTCGATCGAGTGACTTAATCCACTCGATCGAGAGGTTTTCCCTCGAACAACCAAGGAAGAAAAAAGGGAGAAGACAGAAAGAAAGAAAAAATGAAAAAAAATATATTGAAAAAAATAATTGGCTGAAGTTTTGTTGTTTACACCTCCTGTGCTTATCATTATTTTGTCGAGGTGTTTTATGTGATTTGTGACGTATATGCCTATATATGTTAAGGCATCGAGCTTAGATTTTGATAGTTGGAAGAATGGAACGAGTTCTATTGCGGTCTTGTTAGGAACTAGCTTGGCTATTTACCCTCACATTTCCATTAATTGTTTTGCCCCTTCTTACCAATTAGCCTCACATATCCATATTTTTGCAAATGTTCGGCACGTGATTGTCCTTGAACGGTGGTTATGCGTGTGTACGGTGCTTGAATCATCTTTCATGTTAGTTAGCAATGCATGTTGTGTCGGTCGTAGTCTAGGTGAGTGACTATATTTTCTTCTCTCTCTTATACATATTTACTTACCATTTGCTTGTTGAGAGAAGAGTGACCCGTGAGAGTCCGAATTTGGTTGAGTCTTGCAAGGTCGAAAGTCTAATTTATTTCCAAGATTGTACAAATTCGTTCACTTTCGTATTAAGCTTTGTAGCGATTGATTGAGTGCATTAAACTATTTAGTATTGACTTGTAGCTAGCTTTGAGACTTACTCCATTCCCCTAGGTTTATTTTGTTCCATATAGCTGCATTTAGTTTGCTTGAGGACAAGCAAAGGTTTAGTTTGGGGAAGTTTGATGCGTGTATTTTATATAGACTTTCTAGTCCATCTATGCACGCATTTCTATGTCATTTAAGTGATATTATGTCACCATATGCCCCTATTTGGCTACTTTGTACTTTCATTACTATTTTGTAGGTACAAGCTGTGTAGTAGCTGAAACCAAGCCAAAACAGTCCACTTTGCATGCATTTAGGAGAATGGAAGGAACGGAACAGAAGCTCTTGCATGGGAAAGCGACAATCAAGTCCAAAGCCATGTCCAACACTATGTGCCAAGCCAGAAGACCTCGATCGACTATGCTTTTGATCGATCGAGGAGCATTGAAGTGAAGAGTTGCTCGATCGAGCTGTCCTGTGCTCGATCGAGTGACAGCTGCTGAAGATTTGCTCGATCGATCAGAATTGTTACTCGATCGACTGATTCCCTCAAATAAAGACCTCGATCGAATGGTTCTTTCCCTCGATCGAGTGGAATCTATCACGGGCCTTAAGTCCATAGCTTAATTAGGGTTTAAAAGTCGTGTTTTGCATTATATAAACTCTTATTTACGTCATTCAATTTCATTCAGAATCATTAGGATTCAGAACCATTAGGGTTCGGAATCATTAGCATTAATCTTTCATTAGTTTCTGAACTCTTTAATCTTTGGTTTACATTCGGGTTTATCGACGTGGAGTTGTTCTTTACGCCGTATTTGCTAAGATTGTAAACTTCTTTTCTCTCTTTTACTCTTACCTTTGTTTTAGTTTTAACTACTGTTTACTCTTCTTAATTACTGCGCTGTTATTGTTCATGCTTGTTAATTGCGATTTTATTATGTCTAATATCATAAGTTCAATCGTCTTTATTAGCATCGTTAATAACATGAGTAGTTAAATCTCTTGTATGTTGGGATGAGGGAAACTGTACTAGAGGCATGTTAGGATAGATTATTTTAGTTAGTCTTGAATATGAGAATCAGTTTAAGCAATTTAATGGAGGTTAAGTCGAATGAGTGCACGCAGGAGACTGGCTAAGTAGTTAACCCCGACCTGGATCGAAATATTGGAAGGGAAGGCTTGCTTAGAATTGATAGGTGACTCCTAAGAGGACGAGAGTTAATTAGGAAAATCCCTAGGGTGGTTTGAGACCGAAAGGAGAAAACCGTTGCTCTTCTCATTGATAGATTGACTGACTTAGTTGACCCGTAGATGCCGATATTGCAGTGGACCGAATCCTAGCATATTTCTCTCTTATCTGATTTATTTCGTATTAATCTCTACTTTTATTTCTCTTCCTTTAATCTTATTTAGTTTAGTTAAAACCATTTCAAAGCCCCCCAGATTGTTACTGGCAGGTTTAGATTTCAGTTAATTAGTTTCCTCCCTGTGGAGATAGACCCTACTTCCGCTATCTTCTTAGTTAGTAGACTTAGGTTTTATTTTTGGTGTATAACGACACGCATCAAATTTTGGCGCCGTTGCCAGGGAGGCAATTTAATTTTCTGTTATTTATTTCTGTCTCGTCTTAAGGAATTTCTAATTCCTTAAGACTGTTCTTATCTTTCTCCCTGTAGTTGGGTATGCGCAGGTCCCAAAGGCTCGAGTTAGTGAAAGCTAATTCGGAGCCCGAAAGAACTGTCTTACACAGAAAGAGAGGGATAGATAAGACTGTTCAGAAGGAAGACTTGAGTACTTCTTATTCCGTCTTCGACTGTTGAGACTACCGTACCAGCGAAGATGAAAGGACTTCACACATGTTTGAGTGATTCAAAAGTGGAGCTAGACTCCAAGATATTATTGCATGTGTGGAAGAGGAAGGCGAAAATTACCACAGCTGAGGGTACTTCCGCAAGTCAAAGGCCTGACGGTAGCCTTGTCATAAACCTATGTGGTTATTAGCCGGGTTTGCAACCCCGTGCAATTTGTAAAAAAAATTTATTGCGTTTTCATGAGACAATTAGACAATTAGACTATTACGTGATAATCCGTAGTTTAGATAGACAATTTATTTTTCCTGTTAGACGATTTTTGGTATTTTTCTGGGTATCGGTTGGCATTGTTTTTGCAGGAGAAAGAAGCGGAAAACAATTGCTCAAAGTCGAAGGCTGTGCTATCAACAGAGTACTCGATCGAGTAAAGACGAACTACTCGATCGAGCAATCAGGCCGGGCAAAGTACTCGATCGAGTAGAATTTCTACTCGATCGACCCCCAGTTTGATGCTGGTTTGGGGAAGCTTTGTTTTGTGAGTTGTTGGACCAATTTCATAGTTTTGATAATGACATGTGTTTACGTAATAATATGTTTTACTCGATATATCATATGCGTGTAATTGTGTGCTTTAGTCTTATTATAGCTAGCAACAATTATGAGAAGAAAGATCAAACTTAGGCATAACTTTGATAAAGTCTGTGAGACAAAGTTATAACAACTTCAGGAATAACATTGGAAGTGAACATGGAAGGTATAGCTAACTAGGCATAACTTTAAAGAAAATCGCTTCAAGCAAGATCTACATAAAACTATACAAGACTCGAGATGGAGGGTCTTTGTGATCAAGATGAAGAGATGATCTGTATCCTGAAGATCTTTGTGAAGATTAGATAGTATAGGTCGTCATTCGGTAACTATTCCATTCGAGAGATTTTATGTTCAAAGTTATAGCTTTAGTCTATGACTTTGGATGATAAAATATTGATGCATGATTTTGGAAATAAAATGTTTTGAAATGTTTTCAAAAGTGAAATAGTATTTTTATATTTATCAAAAGTTTTATTAGAGAATATATTTATAAGATTCTATTGGTTAGTAATACAACTTATGGGTTGTCATGCTACCTAGGGTTTCTAATATATTCTATCTCAATTTGTTGTTAACCTAATTAGCCCACCTAGTTGTTGAGCCATCTAGGGTTTCGTGAAAACCTAGTTTGTGCCACCTAGGGATGTGTGCCTCCTAGGGTTTCGTGAGCTAGGAATCCGGCCTCCATAGGTTTGTTTTCCTTGTTTACCTAATCTAGGATTCTACTATATCTTTACAACAATATTTTGAGATATTAAAGATAAATATATTTCTAGAAGATAAACCAAATAATATTTTGAGATAAAGATATTTCTAAATGATAAGCAAATATGATTTTATGATAAGATAAGTATCTTTATTAAATATTATACTAGGGTTTTAGATCTACTATACTTCTATTACTATAAATACTCCTTCATATCAAAATTGTAAAACACACGACATACACGAGCAAACACACGTCACATATACTTATTGTGTTGATTTTCCAAAATCGTTTTAAAGCAAACCTTTGAGCAAATATTTATTATTTTTAGAGTTTGTTTTTCAAAAAAGTCGTGCATCAATTATTATCAATCGCTTGAGTGAAATACGTTATTGGATAATAGTACACCATTATAAGTTTACAATTCTTTAACGGGAATTTGTGTGAGTTATATTATACTTTCTTATTAGCGTAAGATAGTATAGAGTATTTAGCGATACTCACCTTGAGTTATAATCATAGTGTTGATTATACGAGTGGGTTGATAATTTTTGTAATCCGTAGAAAGGTACTAAAAGTTATTAATCGAGAATAGTGGACGTAGGTTTCAACGTGTGAAACTGAACCACTTCAAAAATCGTGTGCCTCTCTCTTATCGCTTTACTTTTCGTTTTTTCGTTATTCGCGCTTACTTTGATTAGTTAATTAGTTGATTTTAATTCATAAGATCAAATAATTAATTACATATCATATAAATAGAAAAAGTGGGGCTAGTTTTTAATACTCAATTCACCCCCCTCTTTCGTATTCGATCAATAGACTCTACAATTGGTATCAGAGCCTCGTGCTCTTGATTGCCTTACAGCAAGGAGTCTGATCCATTTATCTTTTATTTTTATTTATTTTCCGCTGCATTTAATTTTATTTTAATGGATTCCAAACATCTGAAGTGTCCCGTATTCGATGGGAAGAACTACAGTCTATGGAAAAATATGATGACCCATTTCATAAAGGGTAACGATTGGGAGTGTTGGCTAATCATTAAGAATGGTCCTAATAAGATCATGCTTGGATCTGCTACTGGCACTGCCATCGAAAAGAAAGAAGATGACTATGTTGAGGCAGATTATAAGAAAGCTGAGAAAAATTCAAAGGCTATTAGTCTGTTGCAAAACGGCATGACCCATACTGAATTTGATCGTTTCTCATCTAGTTTTACTGCCAAGGAAATATGGGATGGTCTAGAGTTAGCCTATGAGGGGACAACTGTTGTCAAAAAGCAACGTATCGCACTAGTGATGCGAAAGTACGAACTGTTCTCTATGGAACACAAAGAATCGCTTGACAGCATGTCCACTCGCTTCTCTAGTATCATTAATGAATTGAAAAATCTTGGAAAAACTTTTGACTCCGAGGAAATTGCCAGGAAGATCCTTAGAAGTCTATCTAAACGATGAAGACCTAAGGTGACGGTAATTGAGGGATGTAAAGATCTATCTGACTTATCTTATCAAGAGCTACTTGGAACCCTAACGGCTCACGAGATTACTCTTGATGAAGATGAGGCAAATGATAGTAATAGCAAGAAAGTGGCTTTACAAGCCGAATCTAGTGAAAGACAAGATTTGGATCTTGAAGATGAAACAATGTTATTTGCTAGACGTTTTAAGAAAAAGTTCTTTAATAAACCACAAGGGAAAACGTTTAACAATAACACCAACAAATCTTACAAGAAGCCAATTGAGTCAAAAGGGTCTCTTTCAAGTCGTGGTTGCTTCAAATGTGGGGATAATGATCACATGATCAAGGATTGCCCCACATGGAAGAAAATCAAAGACAAAAATCAACGAGACAAAACCAAGAAGGAATTCAAGCAAGTGATGATGGCTTATTGCTGGGGAGATCTCGACACAGAGGACGACGAGTCAGAGGAAGAGAAAGTCGCCAACTTGTGTCTAAGCAACGTCAGTCTTGACCATATTTCTGACAGTGACAATGAAAGCGAATTCGAGATGTGTCTTGTTGGCAACTCAGATTCAGAACCAAATTCAGAAGATGACGAAGAGGTTAGTCATCTTGAACTTAAAAAGCAAGTTAAGAATTTATCTAAGAAATCTTTAATTAAGTATTTTGAAGAAGCCTTAGATCATTGTCATGAACAGAGTCTTGAATTAAAAGATCTTAAAGAACAAATTCTTGATATTGCTGAGGAAAACCAACTTCTAAAGGCCAAAGCTAAAAAGCTCAAGTCTAAAGTTATGGCAACTTCAGCTATAACTTCAGACAAGACAAATGTTGAGAAAGAAGCTCTTGAGTCTAAAGTTATAGCTAATGAAGCTATAATCTCAGAGTTAAAGCTCAACATTAAGCATCTTCAAGCCAAAGTTATAGCTAATGAAGCTATAACTTTAGAATTGAAGAAAGTCAATGAGCTTTTACAAACTGAAGCTAAGGCAAAGGAAGTTGTTATCCTTGATCACGAGAAAGTAAACTCTTTTCTCTCTCAGCAATTGAAAGATATAAATGCTGAATTCTCTCAAGCCAAAAGCCAACACAATGAGGAGAAACTTATCTTGAACAAACGTTTCAATGATTTTTGTGAAAATTTTAAAAAGAACAATCCCTCCAAAGACTCGAATGTAGATCATTCGTCGTGTGAAAAAGAAATTCAGTCTTTGAAGGAATTGCTTCTACATGCACGAAAAGTTCATGATAAGTGGGAAGGAAGTCAGAAGGTCTTAGACTTCCTTACCGAACAGTCTAACAATAACATGAAGATGGGTCTAGGTCATGAATGCTATAGTCGTAGAGACCATGATAAGTTCAAACCCACTCCTTCTGACCGTGATTTCAGAAGAAGGAAGTATGTCAATCCTTCAGAATATCTGATTTGCAATTATTGTGGTCACAACGGTCATGTTAACGATAATTGTGTTAAATATGTCAACGACAACAAAAATCAAACTAATTTTGTTAAAGAACATGACGTGTCCAGTGTTAATGAGTCCGAACCTGAATCTCAACGTGATGAGATTAGAAATAATGAGTTCAGGTGGTTTTATGACATAGCTTTCGATTACACATCTGTACCTTCAAAATCTAAACCTTATGTGAATCAGAAGCAGTCATTTAAACCTAATGTGCGTCGCACCAATAACAAACATGATAATAAACCTAGCAAGCCCTATCCTAAAAAGAAAAGAATTGTCAAACAGGTATGGGTTAGGAAGGATCAAATATATAGAGTCACTAACCAAAAAGGACCCAACTTAGCGTGGGTACCTAAAAGCTGTATTTGATTCACTTGCAGATAATAGTGAAAGAAAATAATCTATGGTATCTCGACAGTGGTTGTTCGAGACACATGATCGGAAACAAGAATCTTTTTCTTTCACTAGAGCCCTTCAACGGTGGCAAGGTCACCTTTGGAGACAACAAGAAGGGCAACATAATCGGTGTAGGTAAGATTGGTATATCTTCTTCACATGCTATTAATAATGTATATCTGGTAGATGGTCTTAAGCATAACTTGCTAAGTATCTCTCAATTATGTGACAAAGGCAATAAAGTCGTTTTTCATTCAAATGTTTGTCGTATCATAGTTGGAGGTACTAGCAATGTTATCTTAGAAGGTCTACGTAAACGGAACGTGTATATGATTGATTTAAACAAAGTCACTACAAGTTCCTTTACGTGCATGAAAGTCACTGTGGATGATTCATGCTTGTGGCACAAGAGGTTTGCACACATCAGTCCAACGATTTTAAAGAAACTTAAATCTTGGGATTTAGTTGAGGGTCTACCCTCAATCAAATTCGAACAAGAAAAGATGTGTGACTCATGTGCCCGTTGTAAACAAGTTAGTCTTCTTCAAACCAAAACGAGTAGTAAGTACAGAGCGTCCACTTGAGTTGGTACACATGGATTTGTGTGACCTATGAAAGTTAGAAGCCGCGGTGGATCAAGGTACGTATTCGTCCTAGTCGACGACTACTCAAGGTATGTATGGCCTATCTTTCTATTTACTAAAGATGAAACTTTCAATGAGTTTTTAGTACTGATGAAGCTAGCCCAAAACAAGTATGATAAAAAGTTAGTTTCCATTCGTACGGATCATGGCACCGAATTTGATAATCAAGCTTTTATAGAATATTGTAGGGAGAATGGTGTAGGACATAACTTTTCTGCACCACGAACCCCACAACAAAATGGTGTCGTGGAACGTATGAATAGAACATTAGAGGACATGGCCCGCACTATGCTTCTGTGTAGTGGCCTTCCTAAGAGCTTTTGGGCAGAAGCCATTAGTACTGCATGCTATGTGCACAATAGAGCTATGATTAGACCTATTCTCAAAAAGACTCCCTATGAACTTTTAAGAGGGAGAAAATCCAATATAGCTCACCTTCGTTGCTTCGGGAGTAAGTGTTTTGTCCATAAAAATGGAAAAAGTAATTTGAGCAAATTTGATCCACGAAGTGACGAAGCTGTGTTTGTTGGTTATTCTAATCATAGTAAAGCTTTTAAAGTTTTTAATAAAAGAACTTTGTGCATAGAAGAAAGTAATCATGTTGTATTTGATGAAGATAATGTGCCTGATCAAGTTGAACAGAATGAAGAAGAAGACATGAATGATCCAGACTTTCGCCTCTCAAGGGAAGACGAGCCAGATAATAATTAAGAAGTTATTGAAGGAATCAATCATGAACTTGATAAATCCGCAAATGACCTTGAACAGAGAACTGAGACAATTGTTGATGATACGAATGTCTCTTCTCAAAACAAGGAAAAGGAAACTGAAGTTATAGCTGATGATGCTATAACTTTGAACCAGAACCAAGATGGTGTAACTGAAGTTGTACCAACTTCAGCTATAACCCTAGAGTCCAGCTCAGGGGGAACCAATCTAGATTCTGAATCATTTGAGGAAAGTGAAAGTTCATCAGATGATGATGAGCTTAGGAACTCTAAGAAATGGAAATATAAGAGTTCTCATCCTATGGATAGTATCCTAGGAAGTTTGACTAAAGGAGTTTAAACTAGGCGAACATTAAATAACTTTTGTTCATTCTATTCATTTCTGTCTACCATAGAGCCTACCAACATCAAAGAAGCTCTTGCAGAATCCGACTGGATTGTAGCAATGCAAGAGGAGCTTCAACAGTTCGAACGTAATAAAGTATGGCACCTTGTGCCACGACCTCCTAATCGAACTGTGATTGGTACTCGATGGGTATTCAGAAATAAATTGGATGACTCAGGAGTTATAGTTCGTAATAAGGCTCGCTTGGTCGTTCAAGGTTATAATCAATAAGAAGGGATTGATTATGACGAGACATTCGCTCCAGTAGCAAGACTTGAAGCTATTCGCTTGCTCATCACCTTCGCAGCTCACAAAGGAATGAAATTATTCCAAATGGACGTTAAGACTGCATTTCTTAACGGTTATTTGGAAGAAGAGGTTTTTGTTGAACAACCTCCTGGATTTTTAAATAGCAAGTTTCAAAACCATGTTTTTAAACTCGATAAAGCTTTATATGGTTTGAAAGAAGCGCCTTGGGCTTGGTACGACAGATTGTCAAAATTTTTATTACAAAACAATTTTAAGAGAGGATCTGTCGACAAAACCCTATTTCTAAAATCCGAGGGTTCTGATTTACTTGTTGCTCAAATTTATGTAGACGATATTATTTTTGGTTCTACTAACAATAAATTGTGCAAGTATTTTTCAGATCTAATGACCTTAGAATTTGAAATGAGCATGATGGGAGAATTGAAATTCTTCCTAGGACTGCAGATTCAACAAACCAAAGAAGGAATAAAGATTCACCAACAAAAATATGTCAAGGAGCTAATCAGAAAATTTGGTATGGAGAACGCTCATCCAATGGACACACCTATGGTAACTGATAAAAAGTTGACCTTGGACGAAAATGGTAAGTCCGTAGAAGAGACTACATATCGAGGTATGATTGGTTCTTTATTATATTTAACTGCAAGTAGGCCTGACATTATGTTCAGTGTATGTGTCTGCGCTAGATTTCAATCATGTCCTAAGGAATCACATATGATTGCAGTTAAACGTATCTTGAGATATTTAATTGGTACATCTAATTTATATTTATGGTATCCACTTGAGTGCAATTTCGATCTAGTAGGATATTTAGACGCAGATTATGCGGGATGTTCTTTAGATAGAGAAAGTACCTCTGGATTTTCCACGTTTGTTGGACCTTGCATAATTACTTGGGGCTCAAAGAAGCAAAACTCGGTTGCGTTATCTACTGCAGAAGCCGAATATATCGCTGCAGGACTGGTATGTTCTCAACTACTTTGGTTAAAGCAACAACTATGTGATTATGGTGTTAATGTTGGCTGTATGCCTGTTTTCTGTGATAATACGAGTGCTATTATTATTTCTCAGAATCCACCTCAGCATTCTCGTACTAAGCATATAGCCATTAGACATCATTTTTTGCGTGACCATGTAGAAAAGGGCAACATCAAACTCGAATTTTGTAGTACTGACAATCAATGGGCTGAAATTTTAACAAAGGCGTTAGCAAGAAGACGTTTTGAGATTTTGCGGTTGGAAATTGGTTTAATCAGTAGCAATTAAATTCGTTATTTTTATTTTGTGAACCTGCGTGACTGGCTAGAATAAGACGAGATTGTATGACTGTATCCGCATATTTCATTGCTAGTATATTTGTGTTTAATATAATATATTTTACGTGAGTATCTTGCATATTAAGTGTTTTATGGAAATTGAATTATAAACCACATATTTGCCAAAAACCTATCTTATTCACTTTCCAAAATTAAGCCAAATTCTACCCATGTATCCTATACTAGCCGAAATTCTCAAACAAAATCACCTAACCATATCTTTTTATTTACCTAATTCTATCCTTACCATATCTCCAAAATAATTACCTAAGATTCCTTTTCCTACCCAAATTAAAAAAAAAAAAAAAAAAGGAAAAGTGGACTCTTAGAGCCGGCACACCCATGTGCCAAGTACAAAAGTACTATTCCCAACTCTTACAATCCATTATTACCCATCACTTTCACCACATCAATACTCAATCAATTTTTTTACTACCTCCTTCTCCTTCCTCACGGCACCCAAACACAAAATAAAAAAAAAAAAAATTACCCAAACCTTCAACCTTCATCCATGGCTTCCACTAGATCAAAAATCTCCAAAAACCCAAACCCAAAAACTCCAAAGCCTCGCATGCCCACAAATACCTCTCCTAATCCCACTCAAAAAACTCCTACCATGAACCAAACCGAGTCCGGTGCGGGTCTTGAGGGTACAAAAAGAAGAAGGTTAAATAAGGGCAAAGCTAGAGTTCAAGAAGAAGCTACAACGGAAACTGTCGACACGGTAGCCGAGGCACCTACACGGGTTACATTCCATAATTTTTCGCCTCAAGAAACATCTTCCGGGCTTGACAAACTCCGACTCACAAAAGATGAAAGAAAACTTGTAAACCGAGTTGCTTAGTACGGTATACACGGTGGTCGTTTTTATCCGAAAGCTTGGTGTGACAAATATAGGGCTTTAGGATTCTTTACCGACTTTCTAAATTTTCAAGAATGGGAAACCGTAGCACAGTTTTCGGGTCCAGTCTATCCAATTGAGGTAATACAGTGTTTCGCTTCTGTTTCATTAACCGATGGAGTGTTGAATGCCGTTATTAATGGCCGTTCAGTTTCGATTTCCGTGACGGACTTTTGTACTCTGTTTTCGGTTCCTGATGATGGAATCAAAATCAATCCGAGTACGTCATGGGATGAACTGACGAACACGGCCAAGTTGGAGGTTAAGAAATATTTTGATGTTGGGGCATCTTTGTCGAGTTGTGTTTTGGCGGGGAGTGTCTCTCCAAAGTTGAAATTTCTGTTAAATGTTTTGTGGAACACCGTAATTCCGCGCCGGGGAGGACGGGACAAGATTGCATGCTATGAGATGTTGGTTGTGAAGCATTGGTTGGAGGGAAACCGGGTTAATTTACCTTTTCTTGTATTTTCTCGTATTTCACAAACCGCTTTTTCGGTGACCGAGGACAAAATTTATTAAACTCTTGATTTACCCTACGGAATGTGGGTGTCACGGCTCCTTGAGTCGAAAGGGGTCGTTAATGTGAATAATTATGGGGTTACCGTAAAAGATGACATGTGTGACACGTTCTTGAAATTCATGAAGTTGGATGCTAATGGACCGGAGTTGATGTTTTTGACAAAAGGGGGTTCGGTCGGTTTGCAGCCGGTTGGGGCTGATTTTTCAGGAATCGAGTCAAAATTGGATATGTTTATGGGAAGTGTGATAGAGCGCCTTGACGCGCAGGACAAGAAGATAGATGCGGTGTTGGACAAGGTTGTTCAAACCGTGGCATTGGGTTCCTCTAGCTCTACCCGTGACCAAGGTGGGTCGGGTGTGAGTCGTGAGATGAGGGCGTGGATGACGGGTGTGGATGATTGCCTTGCTAAATTGGAAAGGAACATCGTCGATTGTAAACAAGAAATGTATAGGCAAAGGGATCAGATGACATATTTGGTGAGCCAAGGCGGTTCTTTGGTTAAAAGTGGTACGGAAATGCGTGAGGGGATGCATACTATCTTTGATGCGACGGAGGCTCTTTCCTTGAAAGTTCGGAACTTTGACGTTTGCCTCACCGCTCAAGCTACACATGTGTCCTCGTGCCTTGACCGTCTCTCCACTCTCGAGTACCGCACTAGGCCCGGTTATAAAGCACCCTAGCCTCACCCGCCTACCCACATGCCTTGCTTTTCTTATCCTTGTTTGTTTCAATTCTTGAACTATTTAACCAAATTCGGCCCATTTTGGCTTGTTTAAAACTTTGTTATATTCGGCCCAATGGCAACTAACAATATATTTTGTGGTTTGTGGTTCTTAATTTACATTTGCACTTGATTTTGCTTGGTATATATCGTTTTATATTGCGTGTTTTGCATATCTATTTCTTGCCTTGACATGTGTTATTCTAGTCGTTTCATGTCTTTGTTCTTGTCTTTTCAATGATGCCAAGAGGGGGAAGAAAAGATATGATTTGAGTCTTTGCTTAAGCTTGCTCCTTGTCAAGACTCGTTATCTCTTAAAGTCTTTCGAGCTATAACTTTGGCTAAGTTGTTATGTTCTTGCGATCAAAGTTGCTATAACTTTAGAGTGCTTTGTTGAGGGGGAACCATACTTAGTCACATTGTTAAGAGGAAATCATAAGAGACTTGTCATCATCAAAAAGGGGGAATTTGTTGGACCAATTTCATAGTTTTGATAATGACATGTGTTTACGTAATAATATGTTTTACTCGATATATCATATGCGTGTAATTGTGTGCTTTAGTCTTATTATAGCTAGCAACAATTATGAGAAGAAAGATCAAAGTTAGGCATAACTTTGATAAAGTCTGTGAGACAAAGTTATAACAACTTCAGGAATAACTTTGGAAGTGAACATGGAAGTTATAGCTAACTAGGCATAACTTTAAAGAAAATCGCTTCAAGCAAGATCTACATAAAACTACACAAGACTCGAGATGGAGGGTCTTTGTGATCAAGATGAAGAGATGATCTTATACTGAAGATCTTTGTGAAGATTAGATAGTATAGGTCGTCATTCGGTAACTATTCCATTCGAGAGATTTTATGTTCAAAGTTATAGCTTTAGTCTATGACTTTGGATGATAAAATATTGATGCATGATTTTGGAAATAAAATGTTTTGAAATGTTTTCAAAAGTGAAAGAGTATTTTTATATTTATCAAAAGTTTTATTAGAGAATATATTTATGAGATTCTATTGGTTAGTAATACAACTTATGGGTTGTCATGCTACCTAGGGTTTCTAATATATTCTATCTCAATTTGTTGTTAACCTAATTAGCCCACCTAGTGTTTGAGCCATCTAGGGTTTTGTGAAAACCTAGTTTGTGCCTCCTAGGGTTTCGTGAGCTAGGAATCCGGCCTCCATAGGTTTGTTTCCTTAGTTTACCTAATCTAGGATTCTACTATATCTTTACAACAATATTTTGAGATATAAAGATAAATATATTTCTATAAGATAAACCAAATAATATTTTGAGATAAAGATATTTCTAAAAGATAAGCAAATATTATTTTATGATAAGATAAATATCTTTCTTAAATATTAAGCTAGGGTTTTAGATCTACTATACTTCTATTACTATAAATACTCCTTCATATCAAAATTGTAAATGACACGAAATACACGAGTACAACACGGCTACATATTTACTAGTGTTGATTTTCCAAAATCGTTTTAAAGCAAACCTTTGAGCAAATATTTATTATTTTTAGAGTTTGTTTTTCAAAAGAGTCGTGCATCAATTATTATCAATCGCTTGAGTGAAATACGTTATTGGATAATATTACATCATTATAAGCTTACAATTCTGTAACGGGAATTTGTGTGAGTTATATTGTACTTTCTTATTAGCGTAAGATAGTATAGAGTATTTAGCGATACTCACCTTGAGTTATAATCATAGTGTTGATTATACGAGTGGGTTGATAATTTTTGTAATCCGTAGAAAGGTACTAAAAATTATTAATCGAGAATAATGGACGTAGGTTTCAACGTGTGAAACTGAACCACTTCAAAAATCGTGTGCCTCTCTCTTATCTCTTTACTTTTCGTTATTTCGTTATTCGCGCTTACTTTGATTAGTTAATTAGTTGATTTTAATTCATAAGATCAAATAATTAATTACATATCATATAAATAGAAAAAGTGGGGCTAGTTTTTAATACTCAATTCACCCCCCCCCCCTCTTTCGTATTCGATCAATAGACTCTACATGAGTTTTTCTGTTCCTTTTGTTTTTTCCATTCTTTATATATTTCATCCATTAGGAACATGAATTAGGTTATTTTTTTCCCTTTCCCTTATATGTTGTTAGGCTATAGCCAATGAGAACATTGTCTGTTTTGGTTTGGGGAGGTGTTTTACATCCTTTTGCGTCTGCATTTGCATTTGTATTGCATTCACGTTTACAATTCATGTTAATTGAAAATTTTTGAAAAAAATCAAAAAATATCACGTTTATTTTTGCATATAGTCGAGTCGGATTGGAGTCTTGTTCATGATGAAATTGCACTACTAGTCTATTTTAAGCTATTCTTTGCACCTTTCTTGACTTACTTAGTAAAATCGAAGTAGTGAACTATTGAATTTTGTATTGGAATTTAAATTTGATTATTAGACTTAACTCGACATTTTGGCAAACAACTTATATATTCTGAGTTTTAGAGCCTATAACTGGTGACATCTATGACCAGCTCATCTAGGAATGAGAGTAGTTACTCCCCACATCTCGTGTCATTTGCTTGTATATGAATTTTGATTTCTTATTGCCTGCACGCATTGGGTTTGTGGTCGGTATTACGTGTTTTGAGAAAATTTGCATCTCCCTTTTCCTCATTTTACCCCATTAACTCCACATAAAGCCATATCTGCCTGTTGCCCTTAACTACATCCTAAACCGAGCCTACCTTTGCCGAGCTAGTTTAGTAGTCAAGGTATATTTTTACCGCTGTGTCAGTTTTTGGCTCGTCTTCATTGATTGGAGTGGATTTTTTGTGAAGAAAAGAATAGAAGTGCTTAATAGTGCCTCGATCGTGTAGCTTGTTTAGCTCGATCGAGCAGATGTTGTGTTTTGTTGCCTCGATCGAGTGACTTAATCCACTCGATCGAGAGGTTTTCCCTCGAACAACCAAGGAAGAAAAAAGGGAGAAGACAGAAAGAAAGAAAAAATGAAAAAAAATATATTGAAAAAAATAATTGGCTGAAGTTTTGTTGTTTACACCTCCTGTGCTTATCATTATTTTGTCGAGGTGTTTTATGTGATTTGTGACGTATATGCGTATATATGTTAAGGCATCGAGCTTAATTTTGATAGTTGGAAGAATGGAACGAGTTCTATTGCGGTCTTGTTAGGAACTAGCTTGGCTATTTACCCTCACATTTCCATTAATTGTTTTGCCCCTTCTTACCAATTAGCCTCACATATCCTTATTTTTGCAAATGTTCGGCACGTGATTGTCCTTTAACAGTGGTTATGCGTGTGTACGGTGCTTGAATCATCTTTCATGTTAGTTAGCAATGCATGATGTGTCGGTCGTAGTCTAGGTGAGTGACTATATTTTCTTCTCTCTTTCTTATACATATTTACTTACCAATTGCTTGTTGAGAGAAGAGTGACCCGTGAGAGTCCGAATTTGGTTGAGTCTTGCAAGGTCGAAAGTCTAATTTATTTCCAAGATTGTACAAATTCGTTCACTTTCGAATTAAGCTTTGTAGCGATTGATTGAGTGCATTAAACAATTTAGTATTGACTTGTAGCTAGCTTTGAGACTTACTCCATTCCCCTAGGTTTATTTTGTTCCATATAGCTGCATTTAGTTTGCTTGAGGACAAGCAAAGGTTTAGTTTGGGGAAGTTTGATGCGTGTATTTTATATAGACTTTCTAGTCCATCTATGCACGCATTTCTATGTCATTTAAGTGATATTATGTCACCATATGCCCCTATTTGGCTACTTTGTACTTTCATTACTATTTTGTAGGTACAAGCTGTGTAGTAGCGGAAACCAAGCCAAAACAGTCCACTTTGCATGCATTTAGGAGAATGGAAGGAACGGAACAGAAGCTCTTGCATGGGGAAGCGTGAAACCGCTCACAATCAAGTCCAAAGCCATGTCCAACACTATGTGCCAAGCCAGAAGACCTCGATCGACTATGCTTTTGATCGATCGAGGAGCATTGAAGTGAAGAGTTGCTCGATCGAGTTGTCCTGTGCTCGATCGAGTGGCAGCTGCTGAAGATTTGCTCGATCGATCAGAATTGTTACTCGATCGACTGATTCCCTCAAATAAAGACCTCGATCGAATGGTTCTTTCCCTCGATCGAGTGGAATCTATCACGGGCCTTAAGTCCATAGCTTAATTAGGGTTTAAGAGTCGTGTTTTGCATTATATAAACTCTTATTTACGTCATTCAATTTCATTCAGAATCATTAGGATTCAGAACCATTAGGGTTCGGAATCATTAGCATTAATCTTTCATTAGTTTCTGAACTCTTTAATCTTTGGTTTACATTCGGGTTTATCGATGTGGAGTTGTTCTTTACGCCGTATTTGCTAAGATTGTAAACTTCTTTTCTCTCTTTTACTCTTAACTTTGTTTTAGTTTTAACTACTGTTTACTCTTCTTAATTACTGCGCTGTTATTGTTCATGCTTATTAATTGCGATTTTATTATGTCTAATATCATAAGTTCAATCGTCTTTATTAGCATCGTTAATAACATGAGTAGCTAATTCTCTTGTATGTTGGTATGAGGGAAACTGTAGTAGAGGCATGTTAGGATAGATTATTTTAGTTATTCTTGAATATGAGAATCAGTATAAGCAATTTAATTGAGGTTAAGTCGAATGAGTGCACGCAGGAGACAGGCTAGGTAGTTAACCCCGACCTGGATCGAAAGATTGGAAGGGAAGGCTTGCTTAGAATTGATAGGTGACTTCTAAGAGGATGAGAGTTAATTAGGAAAATCCCTAGGGTGGTTTGAGACCGAAAGGAGAAAACCGTTGCTCTTCTCATTGATAGATTGACTGACTTAGTTGACCCGTAGATGCCGATATTGCAGTGGACCGAATCCTAGCATATTTCTCTCTTATCTGATTTATTTTGTATTAATCTCTACTTTTATTTCTCTTCCTTTAATCTTATTTAGTTTAGTTAAAACCATTTCAAAACCCCCCAGATTGTTACTGGCAGATTTAGATTTCAGTTAATTAGTTTCCTCCCTGTGGAGATCGACCTTACTTCCGCTATCTTCTTAGTTAGTAGACTTAGGTTTTATTTTTGGTGTATAACGACACGCATCAAATTTTAGCGCCGTTGCCGGGGAGGCAATTTAATTTTCTGTTATTTATTTCTGTCTCGTCTTAAGGAATTTCTAATTCCTTAAGACTGTTCTTATCTTTCTCTCTGTAGTTGTGTATGCGCAGGTTTCAAAGGCTCGAGTTAGTGAAAGCTAATTCGGAGCCCGAAAAAACCGTCTTACGCAGAAAGAGAGGGATAGATAAGACTGTTCAGAAGGAAGACTTGAGTACTTCTGATTCCGTCTTCGACTGTTGAGACTACCGTACCAGCGAATATGAAAGGACTTCACACATGTTCGAGTGATTCAAAAGTGGAGCTAGACTCCAAGATATTATTGCATGTGTGGAAGAGGAAGGCGGAAATTACCACAGCTGAGGGTACTTCCGCAAGTCAAAGACCTGACGGTGGCCTTGTCACAAACCTATGTGGTTATTAGCCGGGTTTGCAACCCCGTGCAATTTGTAAAAACAATTTATTGCGTTTTCATTAGACAATTAGACAATTAGACTATTACGTGATAATCCGTAGTTTAGATAGACAATTTATTTTTCCTGTTAGACGATTTTTGGTATTTTTCTGGGTATCGGTTGGCATTGTTTTTGCAGGAGAAAGAAGAGGAAAACAATTGCTCAAAGTCGAAGGCTGTGCTATCAACAGAGTACTCGATCGAGTAAAGACGAACTACTCGATCGAGCAATCAGGCCGGACAAAGTATTCGATCGAGTAGAATTTCTACTCGATCGACCCCCAGTTTGATGCTGGTTTGGGGAAGCTTTTTTTTGTGAGTTTTTCTTTTCCTTTTTTTTTTTTCCGTTCTTTATATATTTCATCCATTAGGAACATGAATTAGGTTGTTTTTTTCCCTTTCCCTTATATGCTGTTAGGCTATAGCCAATGAGAACATTGTCTGTTTTGGTTTGGGGAGGTGTTTTACATCCTTTTGCGTCTGCATTTGCATTTGTATTGTATTCACGTTTACAATTCATGTTAATTGAAAATTTTTGAAAAAAATCAAAAAATATCACGTTTATTTTTGCATATAGTCGAGTCGGATTGGAGTCTTGTTCATGATGAAATTGCACCACTAGTCTATTTTAAGCTATTCTTTGCACCTTTCTTGACCTACTTAGTAAAATCGAAGTAGTGAACTATTGAATTTTGTATTGGAATTTAAATTTGATTATTAGACTTGACTCGACATTTTGGCAAACAACTTATATATTCTGAGTTTTAGAGCCTATAACTGGTGACATCTATGACCAGTTCATCTAGGAATGAGAGTAGTTACTCCCCACATCTCGTGTCATTTGCTTGTATATGAATTTTGATTTCTTATTGCCTGCACGCATTGGGTTTGTGGTCGGTATTACGTGTTTTGAGAATATTTGCATCTCCCTTTTCCTCATTTTACCCCATTAACTCCACATAAAGCCATATCTGCCTGTTGCCCTTAACTACATCCTAAACTGAGCCTACCTTTGCCGAGCTAGTTTAGTAGTCGAGGTATATTTTACCGTTGTGTCAGTTTTTGGCTCGTCTTCATTGATTGGAGTGGGTTTTTTGTGAAGAAAAGAATAGAAGTGCTTAATAGTGCCTCGATCGAGTAGCTTGTTTAGCTCGATTGAGCAGATGTTGTGTTTTGTTGCCTCGATCGAGTGACTTAATCCACTCGATCGAGAGGTTTTCCCTCGAACAGCCACGGAAGAAAAAAGGGAGAAGACAGAAAGAAAGAAAAAATGAAAAAAAATATATTGAATAAAATTATTGGCTGAAGTTTTTTTGTTTACACCTCCTGTGCTTATCATTATTTTGTCGAGGTGTTTTATGTGATTTGTGACGTATATGCCTATATATGTTAAGGCATCGAGCTTAGATTTTGATAGTTGGAAGAATGGAACGAGTTCTATTGCGGTCTTGTTAGGAACTAGCTTGGCTATTTACCCTCACATTTCCATTAATTGTTTTGCCCCTTCTTACCAATTAGCCTCACATATCCTTATTTTTGCAAATGTGCGGCACGTGATTGTCCTTGAACGGTGGTTATGCGTGTGTACGGTGCTTGAATCATCTTTCATGTTAGTTAGCAATGCATGTTGTGTCGGTCGTAGTCTAGGTGAGTGACTATATTTTCTTCTCTCTTTCTTATACATATTTACTTACCAATTGCTTGTTGAGAGAAGAGTGACCCGTGAGAGTCCGAATTTGGTTGAGTCTTGCAAGGTCGAAAGTTTAATTTATTTCCAAGATTGTACAAATTCGTTCACTTTCGTATTAAGCTTTGTAGCGATTGATTGAGTGCATTAAACTGTTTAGTATTGACTTGTAGCTAGCTTTGAGACTTACTCCATTCCCCTAGGATTATTTTGTTCCATATAGCTGCATTTAGTTTGCTTGAGGACAAGCAAAGGTTTAGTTTGGGGAAGTTTGATGCGTGTATTTTATATAGACTTTCTAGTCCATCTATGCACGCATTTCTATGTCATTTAAGTGATATTATGTCACCATATGCCCCTATTTGGCTACTTTGTACTTTCATTACTATTTTGTAGGTACAAGCTGTGTAGTAGCGGAAACCAAGCCAAAACAGTCCACTTTGCATGCATTTAGGAGAATGGAAGGAACGGAACAGAAGCTCTTGCATGGGGAAACGTGAAACCGCTCACAATCAAGTCCAAAGCCATGTCCAACACTATGTGCCAAGCCAGAAGACCTCGATCGACTATGCTTTTGATCGATCGAGGAGCATTAAGTGAAGAGTTGCTCGATCGAGCTGTCCTGTGCTCGATCGAGTGGCAGCTGCTGAAGATTTGCTCGATCGATCAGAATTGTTACTCGATCGACTGATTCCCTCAAATAAAGACCTCGATCGAATGGTTCTTTCCCTCGATCGAGTGGAATCTATCACGGGCCTTAAGTCCATAGCTTAATTAGGGTTTAAGAGTCGTGTTTTGCATTATATAAACTCTTATTTACGTCATTCAATTTCATTCAGAATCATTAGGATTCAGAACCATTAGGGTTCGGAATCATTAGCATTAATCTTTTATTAGTTTCTGAACTCTTTAATCTTTGGTTTACATTCGGGTTTATCGACGTGGAGTTGTTCTTTAGGCCGTATTTGCTAAGATTGTAAACTTCTTTTCTCTCTTTTACTCTTACCTTTGTTTTAGTTTTAACTACTGTTTACTCTTCTTAATTACTGCGCTGTTATTGTTCATGCTTGTTAATTGCGATTTTATTATGTCTAATATCATAAGTTCAATCGTCTTTATTAGCATCGTTAATAACATGAGTAGCTAATTCTCTTGTATGTTGGTATGAGGGAAACTGTAGTAGAGGCATGTTAGGATAGATTATTTTAGTTATTCTTGAATATGAGAATCAGTTTAAGCAATTTAGTTGAGGTTAAGTCGAATGAGTGCACGCAGGAGACTGGCTAGGTAGTTAACCCCGACCTGGATCGAATGATTGGAAGGGAAGGCTTGCTTAGAATTGATAGGTGACTCCTAAGACGATGAGAGTTAATTAGGAAAATCCCTAGGGTGGTTTGAGACCGAAAGGAGAAAACCGTTGCTCTTCTCATTGATAGATTGACTGACTTAGTTGACCCGTAGATGCCGATATTGCAGTGGACCGAATCCTAGCTTATTTCTCTCTTATCTGATTTATTTCGTATTAATCTCTACTTTTATTTCTCTTCCTTTAATCTTATTTAGTTTAGTTAAAACCATTTCAAAACCCCCCAGATTGTTACTGGCAGATTTAGATTTCAGTTAATTAGTTTCCTCCCTGTGGAGATCGACCCTACTTCCGCTATCTTCTTAGTTAGTAGACTTAGGTTTTATTTTTGGTGTATAACGACACGCATCAAGCCTCCTGTTACGGTCGACCATGAGAAAGAAACCAAAGTCACCCAAAAACAGCCTTAATCTCAAGAGACAGTCGATAGTCAAAAGAATCGACTCTAGGAACACTATGGACGTCCAATCCACGACCTGGCACCGAATGTTCTTACACATTTAGGACTCCATAACGTTGTCACGATGTCCTACGAGGTATCTTTATAACTCGTATCTGTGATCGATCAGTCAACCGTTTGACTTATGGCTCGTTGAACCCACCATCAATCAACTTCACAATATAATTGCCAGAGTTATCAGCTCATGTGGGCGATTACGGACCAAAACAAATATAATGTAATTCAGTTCACTTTGTGGCGTTCAATATTGTCGTACAATCCACATGAAAAACAAAATATGAAACAATACAATGATGTTATGAATTGTATATGAAAAAGATACATTTATCTAATTTATATAAATAGCTACTACAACTCAGGAACACGTTTAATTCCCATGGAAATAACGTGCCCTTCATGCTTATCATATTTTAACGATTTAGTGAGAGGGTCCGCGATGTTGTCATTCGAAGCAATCTTGTCTATCACTATCTTCTTTTGCTCCACGTAATCTCGGATCATGTGAGCCTTCCGATGTACATGTCTAGACTTGTTGCTAGACTTAGGCTCCTTAGCTTGGAAGATGGCACCTCTATTATCACAATAGATGGTGATTGGGTCATTCGAACTAAGAACTACGGTTAGTCCTTGTAAGAACTGACGCATACATATAGCTTCCTTTGCAGCTTCCGAAGCGGCATAGTACTCGGACTCAGTTGTAGAATATGCTATAACACTTTGTTTGGAATTTTTCCAACTGACCGTCGCGCCATTAAGAGTAAAGACGAATCCAGACTGAGATTTCGAGTCATCTCGATCCGTTTGGAAGCTAGCATCCGCGTAACCGATTGCGCATAACTTAGTATCTCCTCCATAAGTCAATACCCAATCCTTAGTCCATCGTAAGTACTTAAGGATGTTTTTAACAGCCATCCAGTGTGTTTAACATGGATTGCCTTGGTACCGGCTCGTCATACTCAATGTATATGCCACGTCTGGACGTGTGCATATCATGGCATACATGATCGATCCTATGGCTGATGCATAAGGAACACGACTCATGCGCTCGACCTCTTCCGATGTTTTGGGTGCTTGAGTTTTACTCAAATGCATCCCAGAAGTCATTGGAAGGTACCCCTTCTTGGAGTTGGTCATGCTGAACCTTTCAAGAATATTATCTATATAAGACTCCTGACTGAGTGATAACATCCGTCATGATCTATCTCTATAGATTCAGATCCCCAATATGCGTTGTGCCTCACCCAGATCTTTCATCTGGAAATGGTTCTTTAACCATACTAGAGGAATGTCATTCCCAATCAAGAGTATGTCATCGACATACAATATCAAGAAGACAATCTTACTCCCACTCGACTTGACATACAAGCATGGTTCCTCGACCGATCGAGTGAAACCATTCTCTTTTATCACCTGGTCGAAACGATGATTCCAAGTCCGAGAAGCATGCTTAAGTCCATAAATGGAACGCTTAAGCCTGCACACTTTCTTAGGATTTTTAGGATCAATGAAACCTTCGGGCTGTACCATGTACAATTCCTCCTCCAAATAACCGTTTAAGAAGGCGGTTTTCACATCCATCTGCCAAATTTGATAGTCATGAAAAGCGGCAATCGCTAAGATTATCTGAATGGAACGCAGCATAACTACGGGTGCAAAGATTTCATCATAATGCAATCCTTGCACTTGAGTGAAACCTTTTGCCACTAGTCGTGCCTTATAGGTTTCTGGTTGTCCTTCTGCAGAATGCTTTATCTTATAAAGTCATTTGCACTGAAAAGGTCGTACCTTATCAGGCAAATCAACAAGATCCCATACGTCATTCTGATACATGGAGTCCATCTCGGATTGCATGGCTTCAAGCCATAGCTTAGAGTCGGAACAGGTCATGGCACCTTTATAGGTAGCGGGTTCGTTACTCTCTAGGAGCAAAATGTCATCTCTATCATTCTCCTTGACCAAACCAATGTATCTGTCTGGAGGAATGAAGACTCTACCCGACCTCCTAGGTTCCTGAGGAATATTAACCGTAACAGAAGTTGAAGGAACATTTTCCTCCATCGGTTGCTCGGTTGTTGGTTCTTGAATCTCCGACAGATCGAAGGTTCTATTACTTGACTTGTTCTAGAGAAACTCTTTTTCTAAGAACTTCGCACTAGCCGCAACAAAAACTCGATGTTCGGTAGGCGAATAGAAGTAATGACCAAACATTTCTTTTGGATAACCAATAAAGTATGTCTTGACCGATCGCGGGCCGAGCTTATCCTCGTGTCTCCACTTGACATAAGCCTCGCAGCCCCAAACCCGAATTGTAACACACTTCTTTTCCGCTATAAATAATATTAATTTTTACTAGTTAAAAAATTAATCTAAAATATTTTTAATAATTATAAGCCGTCTTATTTAATTAACTCGATAATTTGCTGTTTTAAAACCTTTCATAATTATGAAGTCACTAGACCACTTTTATATTTACTAAAAAAAAAGAGAATGTAATGATTAATTTTTATCGTCTTATTGTTTCATTAAGGAAGTTTGAAATTGATTTATATTAGATAGCCTTATTTTATTATGGTGCTAGACCGTCTTGAGACGGAACTTAATCGCTAAGGTACTGCCTAAAAACCCTAACCGATATAGACCAAGTCAATAAATGAGCTGTTAGAAAATAACCCGTATCCCGTTGTTAGCTCATAATACCTCGCGTTCAGTTAGAAGCGTAATATATTAAATAACCTCGCGCAGCCATTTAGTCGTACTCCCCTCAAACTCCTTCATTCTATCATTCTTGTTTGGCTTATCAAACTCTCAACTTCGATAGCTCTGTTCTCAATCGTTTCTCTTTCATCTTCCTTGATTTTTGTATCATTCTCTTCATCTCGCGGTAAGCTTTCTATCCGTACCAATAATGTCCCAGCGTTTTACTCGTACACTTTTTCCCACGTTCATAAATATAGTCGTTCTAATGCTATTTCGGTTCCGTTGCGACATAGGTTCAAACTTGGACGACCCGGACACCGATACTTTCGAGGTTGACGATTCTATTGAAGATTAAACGCTAAAAGGTAACATAGACGACTGTCCTCGGTATTACGTTGCGGTTTTTGCTGTCTTGTATGCTAAATTGGGTCGATAATTATAGTGATTCATGTATCAGTCGTGGATTGTTAAATGCTATAATTTGTGTATGTATGGCGTGATGCCATTCCGAGTTCGAGAGTTGTCTACTGATTCGTGAGTAGCAAGTGAGTTTCACTATGTCGCTAATAGTATGTGTGCTCTAATTAGCGTCAAAACAGGGGTAATGGTTATTAGGTAATGGGTTGTATGCAAGGACTTAAATGTGGGTTTTCTTTGTAGTCTACTGATTGTATGGTACTAGGATAGGATGGTAGTGGGGGCCTTGTTTTTTTAGTTAAATATATTATGTGTTGGTGTTATGAGTGTGCAGGAAGCATTAATAATGTGGTTATAAATTTATCAATCTTGGCCTGATTTCCACCGAGTAATCTTTGTGAATATATCACATAATGATAATGGTTTTGCATTGATTTTTGTATTGTATAACCTGAATCGATAATTTGATTATAATTGCAACCCTTAAATTTTTGGTGCATATTAATTAGTTAATCGACTCGAGTATTTATGAACCGTCTTAATTTATCTACTTCACAGTATTCTAGTATCCGGGGTACTGGCCGGTCTAGACTGTTGGAGTCATCTTATTAGCCCGAGTGTAGCAAGCTAATTTGGATATCTATGGGTCATCAGCCCGAGTGTAGCAAGCTGGTGATAGTCAAATCGGGATAGCTATCCCAAGAGTGTGGCCATACTTAGACTAGGACCGTATATTTATCGTTGTCCTACCATAGTGATAGGGTAACAGTGATAGGTTGCCTTGACGTTTCATCTTACTAAGTGGTAACTGATTGAATATATTGGTTTAGTAAGGTTATAGATGTTTAATGAGATATTTAATTCATTTACCTTGAGATGATAAGTAAATTAATGAGTTCATATTCTAATTTAACAAATTATTAACTTGTGTTTCTATTGTACATTATTAATTCATCTTAAGTTTACTTGGCTGCTTTATCGTGATGTAATATGGCTGGGAGGACGTCCGAGTTACTCCCCACTGACTGTGGCTGTCATTCTTATGACTGACAGGTGGATGATGGTTGCTTATTTTGCGGTTGGGAATTTCCGAGTGAGCTAGCGAGCGCATTGTTTAGCGCACTCTGTAGTTATTTTCATTAAGACATTCATTATCGTTTTTTTAGGGGTATTTATTCCCCGAAAACCTTGTATTTTTATTTGAATACTTCAGTTTTTGTTAAGTAGCTACTGCGGTTTCAGGGTGTTTCCGCCACCTTGAACTTAATTTTTACTCTTGTTTTACCGCGGTTGTTACAGTTGGTATCAGAGCATCGTTTCTCCCGACGCTTACACTCGGTAAACCTAAATAAAATATTAAACTGTAAGTTTAAATATAATGACTAAATTAAGAGATGGGTAGACACTTAAGGACCTAAGATGGTAGTCTGTATGTGTTTGTGATTGTTTGAGTGATTAACACCATTGATATGCTGTAACGTTGTTTGTTCTGAATTAAGATGGCAGGCAGAGGACCTGGGAACATTAATACTGCAATTCTTCAAGCCCTTACTCAGCTACTCCTGAATCAGAACAACAACAACAACAACAATAACAACAGTAACAACCAGAATCACTATACCAACATTGCTAGCCAGATTGCCCGGAGTAGAGCAAAGACCTATGATGGGACCGTCGATCCTGTGCTGATGTCAGAATGGACCAGGGACATGGAAAAGCATTTCCTTCTTTTCCGCGTTGCAGAGGCGGATAAATTTAACATTGTTGCTCATTTCCTCGAAAAGGACGCTGATCGTTGGTGGGCTATGACTGGCCCAACTGCTATGTTGGAACCAGGTTTTGGATGGGAGAGATTTAAGGCTATTTTGGAAGCAAGATTCTATCCCGCTCAATTGAAACACCAGAAGATGACTGAGTTCCTGAATTTCAACCAAGGGGAACTATCCGTACAGGCCTACACCGACAAGTTTAATGCTCTGGCTCATTTTGCTACACCTATGATTCCTAATGAAGCACAGAAGACATTCTTCTTCTATCAGGGGCTAAAGGCTCAGATCAAGAGTATGGTGAGAAGAGATACTGAGGTTTTTAGCCGTCTCTACGATGATGCTCTTTGGGCTGAGGGTGCTACTTAAGCTGTTAGACTTGAGGCAGCAGCTGAGACCGCTAAATCATTCAAGATGCCATTTACTCCTTCTACCTCGCATACCTACAATCAGAAGAAGGGCAAGCATGGGAACCAGACTGGGTTTCAGAAGAATATCCAAGGAAAAGACAAAGTTTGCTTCAAGTGTGGCAAGGCATATCACCCTGGGGAGGATTGTTCCCGTATTCCATGGGGTAGTTTCATCTGCAAAGAACAAGGGCATAAGGCGAATGCTTGTCCCAAGAAGGACACTACTCCTGCTGCTGTGAATGTCCCTAAACCTAAGGGACGCATCTTCGTAATAAGTCGTGATGAGGCTGAGGCACACCCGGACGTTACTACTGGTATGTTTTCAGTTTCACATATTCCTGCTTATATTTTGTTTGATACTGGCGCATCTCTATCCTTCATATCTGCAACCTTTGCCAAGAAAGCTGCTCTTATTTCTCACTCTGCTGAGACCACTCCTATATCTTTACCGTCGGGTGAAGTTATTTCATGTTCCACGGTATTCCAGGATGTTCCTATCTCTATTGCGGGATCTATCCTGCCAGCCACTCTTATTAAATTCTCCTTGGCCGAGTTCGATATAATTCTAGGCATGGATTGGTTATCTCATTACGATGCTAGGTTTCAGTGCCGCGACCAAAATATTTTTCTTAAGAGTCCGTGTAGTACAAAGTTGACCTACAGGGGAATGAAATTGCAACCAGGTATCCAGTTAATTTCATCTATGAAGCTTATTAGCAAGCAAAGGAAAGGGCATCAAGTTTATCTGTGTGTGGTGACAAGTGCTCCATTGTTACCAAAACTTGAAGAAGTCCCAGTTGTATGTGAGTATGCCGATGTCTTTCCAGATGAGTTACCAGGTATACCTCCAGAGAGAGATGTGGAATTCGTTATTGATCTTGTACCAGGAACTGGACCTATTGCTAAAGCTCCTTACCGTATGGCTCCCGTTGAATTGCAAGAATTGAAGAAGCAACTAGATGAGCTGATCGAGAAAGGTTTTATCCGGCCGAGTTCTTCACCTTGGGGGGCTCCTGTTTTGTTCGTCAAGAAGAAGGATGGTAGTATGAGATTATGTATTGACTACCGTGGAGCTGAACCGCGTGACTACAAAGAACAGGTATCCAATGCCCAGAATTAATGACTTATTCGATCAACTGAAGGGTGCAAGTGTGTTCTCCAAGATTGATTTGAGATCAGGCTATCATCAGATTCCAGTCAGAGAGGCTGACATACCGAAGACCGCTTTCAGCACGAGATATGGTCACTATGAGTTCCAGGTAATGCCTTTTGGGTTGACAAATGCTCCTGCAGTTTTTATGGACCAGATGAATAGGACTTTTGCAGCAGGAGCTCACCCAAGGGGCCTTAATGATCAAGCCACAAGCAAGACAAGCCTGACCCCAAGACCCCCTCAGATGGAAGCTCGAGTTACAAGGTCGAAACAACAAGTCATGACAAGCCAAGATCAAGCCAGGCCAAGCCACACCAATGAGGAAGACAGTCCAGGGTTCAACAAGCCATGCCAAGCCCCAACACAGTCCACATTACCCACACAAGACAGAAACAAAGCCATTCAAGATCAGGCAGACCAATCAGCAAACCTTGCACCTAGGAGGTACACCAGGGCATCCCAACCACCCCCACCATGGCCTACCATCAAGCCAACCCACTAAACTACAAGTTTGTCCAGGATAACCCCTTTTGAAGTCTAGCAAAAATTCAAGTAACAAGCACCCCAAGCTAGAGTCAGTGAACATTAAAGCAGAGAAGGCACAAGTCAGAGTATGGCTTCCTTTTGTTTAAGTCAACCTGTCCTCGTCCAAGGCAGGTTTTATCTAAGTCCTAATAAGAGTAGAGAGTCCCAAGGAGCAACAAAACATCCAGGTCAAAGTAGCAAGACAACAAGAACAACAGAATTCCATTTCAGGAAAGATCCAAAGGCTGCTTTACTACTTTTTGCATTAGTCTTTTTTCTATGCTTTTGTGTCTGTACCTTATAGTTGTTGAGCTCGTCCTGTTGTGAGGCTCTTAATTAGTGTCTGTTATAGTAGTTTAAACCCTAAGCTGGCCCTTGGATGATCTGTACATCCAATGGTTCACAAGATAGCAGCCTCCCTATATAAGGAGGTCTTTGTATGCTGTTTTAGTCAGACTTTTATGAATGAATTAACTTTGAGAAATCCCTCAAATCTTTCAAACTTGTGCTAAGAGCTGTAGTTTGAGTCAAGCCTGATACATCTTCAAGGTGTTTGATCAGTGCCTTGCTTTGTGAGTCAAGTTATATTTGTGCCTTGCTGCGATTAGCTTGCTTGCTGTTTGAGTCTAGTCTAGGGTGTTTGTGCTTTGCTGTAACACTTTAAACCTGTCTCAAAACTAGTCTTTGAGTCCCTTCTCTTGTGCCTTGCTGTAGGGGAGTTTCTCTAAGTCATATCTTTGAATTTCAGTTGATACAAGTCACTCTCTCTAAAACAACCCCCATTTCTGTCTGTGTTTGATTTCAGTCTGAGTAAACTTAGCTAAACTTCCCTCAAACTCACAAGTCATAGTAGTTTACACTCCAAATTGGTTATCAAAGCTTTGGTTGAGAGTCTTAGTGAGTTCATTTTCCCTAACTACATTTAAAAACACAAAAATAGCCCAATGAGTGAAGAGAGACTGGCAGGAGTAGAAGCAAAGATGGGGGACCTGGCTGGGATTGTAACCACCCTAACCAGAGCCTTGGATCAGGTAATAGGCAACCAGTTGTTTGCTGGAGGAAGAGGCAGAGGACGTGGAAGAGGCCAAGGAGGAGGCAGAGGAAGGCCACTTGATGATCAAGAGTATCCAGACTCAGATGACTCAACAAGGAGCAGGGCTTCTATTCGCAGGCACATAGACAAGCATCTTAAGGTAGATATCCCTGAGTTTTCTAGTAGTCTTAATCCTGATGATTTGTTAGAATGGTTAAGAGAAGTAGAAAGAATCTTTGAGTACAAAGGATACAATGATTCTAAGTCTTTTAAAGTAGTCATCCTTAAACTGAAAGGGTATGCTTCCCTTTGGTATGAAACCATGAAAGGGTTAAGGGCTAGGAAAGGGAAAGAACCCATCAAGTCTTGGACTAAACTGAAAAAGAAACTGCTAAACAAGTTTGTTGCTAAGGATTATACCCAGGATCTGTTTATTAAATTGTCTAAGTTGAAACAAGGGGATAAACCTGTTGAATCCTACTTGAGAGAGTTTGAACAACTCACATTGCAGTGTGACATAAATGAGAAACCTGAGCAAAGGAATGCTAGGTACTTAGAGGGTCTAGATAAGAACATTGCTAACAAGGTTAGGATGCAACCTCTGTGGTCATTTGATGATGTTGTTAACCTATCCCTGAGAATTGAAAAGATAGGGAAGACTAAGTCTGTTACACCAAAACCTGTTAGGCCTTTTCAGCCCAGACCTTATAGTGGATTGAGGACCATGGATACCCCTAAGACAACACCCCCACCCACCTTAGACAAGGGAAAAGGCATCATGGGTCAGAAGCCAAGCACCTCAATGACAGAGAACAGAATTAGGTGTTTCCAATGTCAGGGTTATGGACATTTCAGGAAGGATTGCCCTTCTAAGAAGACCTTAACTATAATGGAGGTTGAGACTTGGGAGAAAGAGGGCCTAGTTGAGTATGAGAGGGATGAGCCTGAGGTTGAAGAAATGGTGAGTGAGGAAGAAGAGCCTAGTCAGGAGGCAATAGTGGCACTCCCTGACACAGGCCACAGCTTGGTTCTATGGAGAGTAATGCATTCACAACAGATACCTTTGGAGGAGGATCAAAGATCCCTCATTTTCAGGAGCAGATGTACCATACAAGGGAGGGTTTGTAACCTTATTATAGATGGAGGTAGTTGTACCAA
>JAIUZE010016661.1:0-44236 GCA_022085475.1 Heliosperma pusillum
GTGGTATAGCCTCGAGTTACAGAAGTCGACTATTGGACTGTAATACTAAGAACTTATGCCTGTTTGTAGAAGTATAAGTCTTTCATGTATGTATGATTCTATGAGTTTTAGAAGGTGAGATGCAAGCCGGATAAGATTGATAGAGTTTGGATTACCGATTGTTAACTGATTCACATGATTACGTGTTGATTAGGGTTTGAGTGTATCAGGGCCATGTTACATGGTAACCGCTGAGCCAGCATACCAGCTTCCCTACCTTGTGTTATATTTTATTACCGGATTCACATGATAGCTTTCATATGCTAGGTTATATGTTAGTTATTTGTTTCATAACATGAAAAGCATATCTTATATGTTAAGGTTTGTATTTTCCATATACATTGCTTTTATGTTATTCATGTTTAATTAAACTCGACATTTCGTGGCTGGGAGAACTCGAAGTTACTCCCCACTGACTGTGGCTTCCGTGTTTATATTTAATGCGGTTGGCAGGTTTGTGATGCATACATTGGGTACATTGACGAGCTAGCGAGCGAAGTATTTACCTTGGACCTATATTCGGTTTTTAGATTGTATATTATTATACACTCTTTTATTTCCGTATTTATACGGGAGATATGTCTCCCGTCTTGTATATTTCTTTGTATAATATTATTTCCGTTTTGTAATGAACCTTTTTATTTATGACACCTTTATCATATATTATCATCTTTGATGTATTTAAATTAATTTTTTTTTCTTTCCGCAAATTTGAGGGTGTCACATGTGTTACACGGGATTAAGTCATTCGAGTATGGATTATTTCAGATTTGGGTTACATGGGAATGACCTGACCCGTCCCCGATTCAACACCCAAGCTCGAGACTCAAGGGTGCCTTGAACCAAATTGACCTGACCCAATATACCAGATCCAATTGTTTATTATTACACACTAATTATTATTTTTAAATAACTTGATAATAGTTGACAGAAAAATGACATGAACCCGAAATTAGGGCTGAGCAAAAATATACGATACGGTTTTATTATACGGATACGATACGGTATACGTTTTTAATTACACGGATTTACGGGTACACGATACGAACATCCGGGTATACGATACGGTTTTTAAAAAAAACCGTACCGGGTATACGGTTTTGACCCATTTTAATTAAAAATAACCAAAAAAAAAGTTGTATATAAAATTTTGTTTTCTATTTTGACTATATGGATGAAATTTTGAGCAACAATCATTTTATGTGAAACTTGTAATATACGCAACTTACTTTATCAGTGACAAATTTCTGTGTGAAGTTTTGCAAATTTGTATTTTTCTATTTTACCTACTGATTTTGCAAGTAATTGTGTTTTGTAATAATGGTCCTAGTGGATTATATAAGCATCTTATTTATTGGTCGTTACTAATGTTGTGGACTCGAATTCGAGGTTTGAGCATTATCAATTAAACCGGATCCGGGTATACGGTTTTCGGGTACCCGGTTTAGCCGGGTATACGAAAATCGGGTACCCGGTTAAACCGAGTCGGATCCGGGTTCTAATTTTTAGCCTTCCAAAAACCGAGTACCCGATACGGTTATTTAAATCGTATCGGGTACCCGATTTTGCTCACCCCTACCCGAAATGACTCGGCATGACCTGAACTCAACTCGAACTTTGAAAACTCGAAATTGACAAGACCCAATCTGACTGGACTCGAAACCGACTCACTTGACCCGTTTTCTAGGTCTAATGGAGAGCAATGAATATTTGTATTAATGTATATAATAATAAATGACATATAAAGTTATAAAGTCATTATTTCGATTACTTCAGATAATTTCCCATAGGTTTGATTACGTGTTAGGTGATTTTTGGGTCAGGTCACATTGGGTTGAGGTCAACATTAGGTTAACCAACGGTTGAAAAGTTCTGGATAGGTAGGGTCAATTCAAATTTTGAATCAAGCTATTTTAGATTACTTTTAAAACTTAGGTCAACCTTCAAGCTTGGTATGCTTAGTGTCTTCTCTTATCTCACTTGTATTACTTCATCTAATTGAATGTCAGATTTAAAAACAATTGGTCTTGCATAAAAGGGTTTTAAGTTAATACTAGTTATGTTACCCGTGAAATTCACGGGACTTTTTTCGTACGTGGCATTTGTGGTGGCAATCGTAGGTACCCTTCGTAATTAGCTTGAATTATTCACTTTGTATTAGTGCTAAACATTTAAAGCAACGTCGATGTGAAGTCCATAAGCTTATATTAATGATTGTGAAGCAGAAATTTAAGGGGTTGTTTGGTTGAACATGGGAAGATGGAATTCCCGGGAAGATGGAATTCCCATGAAGTTGCAATTCATGTGAATTGCATAAAATTGTTTGGTTGCCATGTGCAGTGGGAAGTGAATTCATGTGGGAAGTTGCACTTACCTAGGGGGACTAGGTAAGTGACTTCCTACATTATGTAGAAATTAGACTTCCTTGGGAAGTTCTATTTCTCATGAATTGGGCAACCAAACAACATCCAATTTTATCAATTCATGGGAATTTCTACTTCCCATGAATTAAGATGGCAACCAAACAACCCCTTAGTATTTTACTTGTATGTATACGATATCGTACATAAAAAAAGGGGAAAAAAACTCCTTAGGAAGCTCAATCATAGACCATAGTCAATATCAAATATAGATTTTTAAGTTTTTTTATACCATTTTTATTGACAGTAACACTAAATTAGACTCATTCATTATTACATCAAAGAAATAAAGAAATTAGAATCAATCCCACCATAGTACATAGTAACTTCTAAGAAAAAATAGTGTAGTTGTTGTCACTTACCATTTTTTATACGTGGATATGAAAGTCTATATATGTTGTCCTTCTAAAATGCAAATCAACTAAACCCAATGTACATATTTATTATTATACTAAAACAAAACAAATAAGCATTAAATACAAAAATGAGATAATGAGATGAAGACTGCACAAGACAAAAACTAAAAAAATAATAGCGTAAAAAAAAAAACTATAAATATACTACGTACTTGTCAATTGTTGGCATGAGACACAAGTTATCATCCAAGGATAGAAATAAAAGTTAAATTGGAGTGTATTGATAAGTATAAAAAATGTGTTGTAAATAAGGAATAGTAAACAAATAAAGCAGTGAAAATGAGAGAGATGATGGGGCTTTAACTTCCTTATAGTTATTTATAAGACGATAATTACAAAGAGTTGGTAATGAAGATGTAATAATAGGTATCAATTGAGATATTTAATTTCAATTTTTTTTATTGTGTCAAGGTATGCAAAAAGGCAAGAGAAAGTGAAAGTGCAACATTATATAAGTTTCTCATTATTTTTTATTAATTATATAGGTTATGTGGCAAGAAAATGAGACGTGGCACGTGTCACTTCAATGGAAGCTCAACAAACCTTTTTATATTATTGTAAGATATACCTCTTACAAACTTATTTTATTTTCATCTCTATTTTAGTTGGATGCGAGAGATGTCTTACGTTAAGACGGTCTTAAATGAGAGAGAAATTCGTGTTTCCTTCTTAGTATGGTCATCTTACATTTAAAAGAGGATGAATAAAGCGAAATATTATAATAACTTCGGTATTAAAAATACCGTACTCCCAGAAGACACATGAATTACTCTAAACGAGAATAGGTGATTTAAAAAAAATAAAAAAAAATGACACAGTATCATACTATCATATACTTCCTCCATTCAATTCCACTCTATCATATTGCTTTTTGCACAAATATTAAGAGATCCATTAAATAACTAGGGGCCGTTTGGTTCTAAAAAAGGAAAGGGAATGAAATCAACAAAGGGAAAAGTGGGCAAAGAAAAAGGATTACCCAAATTATCCTTGGGTGTTTGGTTGAAATTTAAAGGGAAAGGGAATAATAAACCTAAAAGCCAATATCCACCTCCTCCACCACTATTACCCACCACCTGCCACCATTACCTAGACCGTCACCACTACAAGTAGCGGCGTCGGCGACCTTCCTCACCGTGCCCCACGACGAACCCCTTCACCGCACCCCACGGCCTGAACAAACACCACGATACCGATGCCGAAACACCTCGCTCATTCTAAAATAACCACCATCAGCCTTCGAAACCCCCTCCCCCACCCCTTAAAACACCAGATGTGGTGTTTTAAGGGGTGGGGTAGGGGGTTCGAAAGCTGGTGGTTGTTTTCCTAGGGTTGTTGGTCGTGTGTTTTATGAGGTGCGGGTGTTGAGGTCGACATAAGTGTTAATGGTTGAAGGGATGGGTGGATAGACGGCGGTCAGTCGCCGGCGTCGGTGGTGGGTATTGTCGTGGGTGTTGCCGGTGATACATTATGGTTAGTGTTGGTGGTTGAAGGGGTGGCCATGGTGTAGTGAGGTAAGGGTATGGGGATACCCTTGGGGGTGGGGGAATCAATCTAAGGGAGAGAGGGGTTAAACTAATACTTCCTCCATTCAACTCCACTCTACCAAATTATTTTTTCACGTTTGCCGAGACGTGTTTTACGCGGTAAATATCGTTAGCTACGTGTTTGCAAAAATTATAGAAGTTGGATATTAATAATGTACTCGTAAAGGCGAATCAAACAAGATCACACATGAATATATTTTCACTTATATATTGAGAGAAAATTGCAATTAGATGCCGACTCATGAATAGTGTGCAAAAATGAAAGTGGTAGAGTGAAGTTGAATGGAGGAAGTATGAAAAAGGGGTAAAGGGTATGAATAAAAAGACCAAACAAACATTAACAAAGGGTAAGGAAATGAAAATGAATGATTTCCTTTCCTGAATAACCCATACCAAACGGCATTTATTAAATTAGTATTTGTGGTGATATGACTGGGGTTTGAGTGGCATTAGATGTAAATAAGATGTTTTGATTAGGATAAAGTGGTCATTTTACAATCTTTTTTAGGAAAGTGATAGAGTTGAGTTGAATAGATAAAAAATGAAATATGGTAGAGTGGAGTTGAAGGGAGGAAGTAATTCATATTCATTCTTTGACTTAAGGGCTTTAGGCACTACATTACTCTTTGAATTGTCACTGTTACCTACTAGAGTATTTTATGAATAAAGTGATACACAAAATCTTTGGTTATGACGTTTTAAGCTATTTATTTGATTTGAAATTGGACCAATTATTTTATATGAAGTAATTAATTTTTAATTTGGATTCTCTCTATTTTTAATTTGGATTCATTTATCTTTTCTTATTCAAGTGTATTTATAATCATCCGATCTATTCCATATTCTGTATTAAATGGAGAGGTACTTGACTCGTTTTTCCCCAGAGTAGTTTATACAAAAAAAAAAGTAAAAAAAGTCTAGTCATTTGTATATCAAAGAATTTATTTCTCCACTCCTTATATAAGTTGTAAAAACAGAACCTCCTTCCAACTTACAGAAAAGCCAACTTAATAAGGTTTTTTGTAAGTGTATATAACTCAAAAAAATAAGAAGTGTAGAGACAGACAGGTTGTTTTCACAATGGAGACCAGGGAAATTCTTCACATGACAAAAGGCGACGGAGAATTCAGCTATGCTTCCAACACCACAACTCACGTAACACTTTCTTTCTAATCTTATAATTTTACATAATATTTGGAAAAGTTTTAGATTTGTTACATTAGGCGCCAGTTTTTTGTTTTATACAATTAACTTTGCAAGGCTAACCTCTTGTATACGAAAATGTTGCTATGCACTACAATTTCATCCACGATTTTCTTTTTCCTCTTTTTATATACGGAGTATATATTTTTGTTATAAAATAACTGTATAATTCGAGTATTTTGTTTTGCAAAGTTCTGTCACGAAACTCCCACCTCCATTTTGCTAAGGAAGATGCCTCGAACTTTTTAACCTGATTAATTAATCACGTGTTCTTGCTTGAGACAAGGCGACTGTTATGACAGAAACGAGAAAGAACAAATGAAAACAATAAAGACGATAACACAGATATTTACGTGGTTCACTAACGGTGTGTTAGCTGTAAAATATTGAGAAGTTTTGTGTTTTGATATATAATTAATGACATCGATACAACAAGTATTTATACTACCATAAGAGTCCTATAATTCCTAAATATGGTAAAGGAATACAATATTATAATAGTTATTGTATTCCACAACGATACAAGAAATATAGCTACGAAGGAAGTATAGTTGTAGGGAAAGTCTAGCTTAAGTAATATTCCCAATACGCCCCCGCAAGATGGACGGTCCTGGAGCAAGGCCAATCTTGGAACACAACTGAAGAAAACGCGGCCTAGGCAAAGGTTTAGTAAGAAGATCAGCAAGTTGATCATCCCCAGAAATGTGAGAGACTCGTAATTTGCTAGCTTGAACCTGCTCACGAACAAAATGAAATGCAAGAGCCAAATGTTTCATCCGAGAATGAAATATAGGATTAGCGGAATAGTGAGTAGCACCCAAATTGTCACAATAAATGGTAGGAGAAGAGGAGCAACCGAGGCCAAGTTCACCAAGCAAAGACGAGAGCCAATTAAGCTCAGCCGTGGTGTCAGCAACCGCACGAAACTCGGCTTCGGTGGAGGAACGGGCAATGGCGCGTTGCTTACGAGACACCCAAGAAATCGGATTGCGACCAAGATAAGTAATGTAACCAGTGGTAGAGACATACGAGTCTTTGTCACCAGCCCAATCCGCATCACAGTAAGCATGAAAGGTAAGAGGTGTATGACGAAAGAGTTGTAACCCGACATTCATAGTGCCATGAAGAAACCGGAAGAGACGCTTCAAGGCTTGCCAATGTGTCTCGGTGGGAGCTTGCATAAATTGAGCAAGGCGATTAACACAAAATGAGATATCGGGCCGAGTCATCGAGAGATATTGAAGGCTACCAATAGCAGCCCTATAATCGGTTGGACTAGAATGCAAGGCGCCCCCATCTTTCGTGAGGGTGGAGTCTGCCGCCATTGGTGTAGTGGCGGGTTTGGAATCAAGCATGTTAAATTTGTCAAGCAGATCATGAATGTACTTGGTTTGGGTAAGCCGAAGACCAGTAGAATTAGGAGTAACCTCGACACCCAAAAAATAGGACAACGGACCAAGGTCCTTGAGGGAGAATTTCCCGGCAAGGGTAGTAATAAAAGACGACACAAAGGCCGGTTGAGGGCCAGTGACGATAATGTCATCAACATAGACCAGTAAGTAAAGAGAAGCAGGAGACCGAGTATACAAAAAGAGAGACGGATCAGCAACCGACGCAACAAAACCAAATGACACAAGAAAATTCTTCAATGTAGAAAACCAGGCCCGAGGGGCTTGCTTTAAGCCATAAATGGCTTTGGACAGACGACACACATGGGACGGGTTCAAAGTATCAATAAAACCCGGTGGTTGGGTCATAAAGACCGTATCATGTAAATTACCTTGAAGGAATGTGTTGTTGACATCTAATTGACGGAGGTGCCAACCACGACTCAAGGCAAGAGAAAGAATGAGACGTACCGTAGTAGGCTTAACCTCGGGACTAAAAGTATCAGAATAATCAACACCAGGGCGTTGGTGAAAGCCCTTAGCAACAAGACGGGCTTTGTACTTCTCAATTGTATTATCAGCTTTATATTTAACTCGAAAAACCCATTTGCAACCAACAACATTGTAAGAAGGATCAGGAGGAACAAGGGACCAAGTTTGATTACGAGTGAGAGCATCAAATTCATCAACCATGGCAGCCCGCCATAGAGGATGAACAAGAGCTTGTTTAACAGTTATAGGTAATGGTGAGGAGGGGGTTAGGGCAGCGGATTTGGCATATTTGGGGTTGGGGCAGCGGATATTGTTTGACAACCGAGTGACAACAGTACGGGATGGTGGAGGAGGTGGGGGAGGAGGCGGAGGAGGGGAAGGAGAGGGGGTGGCAGGGGACGTGGGAGCAGTAGGGGCAGCGAAAACAGGGGAAACAGGGGAGGAGGCAGGGGAGGGCTGGACAGGAGAGGGAGGTGGGGAAGGCTGGATAGGTGAGGGTGGTAAAGATGGCGGGACAGGGGGGTTGGGAGAGGCAGCGGAGGTGGGGACGATGGTGTGGGACCAGGTGGCTGGGGTCAAAGAGCACGGGGGCAGGGGGTTTGAGGCAAGGGAGGGGTAGGGGAATTCGTGTTCAACGAATTTGACATGACGAGAGGTATATATTTTAGAGGTGACGGGGTCAAGACAGTAGTATGCACTTTGAGTAAGTGAGTAACCAACAAAGATGCACGGGGTAGAGCGGTAGGTGAGTTTGTGGGAGGTGTATGGACGTAGCCATGGGTAGCAACGACACCCAAAGCTTCGTAGTTTATTGTAGTTCGGATTTTGGTGAAAAAGTTTGAGGTATGGAGATTGATTAGCTAGGCCAGGGGTAGGAAGTCGATTTATTAGGTAAGTAGCCGTGGTGAAGGCAAGTGGCCAAAGGGTAGTGGGAAGACACACATGACTGAGCAAAGCAAGACCGGTCTCAACAATGTGACGGTGACGGCGTTCGGCATAACCATTGTGTTCATGAGTGTGTGGTGGGGACGTGAGATGAGAAATACCATTGTCAACGAGTGTGTGAGACAGTTTGATATATTCACCACCATTGTCAGAAAAAACTTGACGGATAGGACGATTAAAGAATTTTTCGACCAAGGCACGGAAACGATTAAACCCACTAGTCGTATCCGATTTATTTTTAAGTGGATAAATCCAAATGTATTTGGTAAAATGATCAACAAAGATAACATAGTACTTGAAATTATCATACGAATATACGGGAGATGTCCAAACATCCAAATAAATAATATCAAGAGGAGCTAAAGACGTTATTGTATTACTAGAAAAGGGAAGTTTATGACTCTTGCTAATATCTCAGGAGTTGCAATTTGACAATGAAATAGAAAACTTGGATAATTTAAACTTATTATTAATAAAGCTAATAGTAGATGCCGAAGGATGACCAAGACGGTGATGCCAAAGACTCGGAGCAAGAGTAGTAGTGTGAACTTCGAACTTGGCCGAAGACCATTCATAAGTTCCATGACCATTACTTTTTCCCATGAGAAGCGGACGACCCGTCGTGATATCCTTGACACAAAAGGAAGTGTGTGAGAAGACAAAAAAGGCATTGTTATCTTTGCAAAATTGAGACACGGAAAGAATGTTACGAGATATTTTTGGTGCACATAGAACATTATTAAAGTATAGTGGTGTCGTGTTAGTGAATAAAGTGAAAGAGCCAACATGAGTTATGGAAATACCAGTGCCGTCACAGATTAGAAGGTCGTCAAGACCGTCATAAGGAGCATGAATAGCAAGTGTGTCAAGGTCGTTTGTGAGGTGATGAGTAGCTCCACTGTCAAGGAGGAATGACCGAGAGGGGGAGGTGGGAACGTGACTGGCCGGGTTGGCTTGGGGCTGACCAGACGGGGGACGAGGGGTGTAGGGTTGGGACGGGAAGACAACATCAGGGTAAAGACGGGTGAACTTGGTGCAAGGCACTAATGACATGGCCGATAGTGCGACAAAACTGGCACTTCCCTTTAAAGGGATTGGGTGTGTAGGAAGAGGACGCGGGAGTGGTGGTGGTGCGGGGTTGGTATTTTTTGGCAGGGTGGGAGGGACGATACTGGGCGGCATGAGCGGTGGCCGGGAATGGTTGAGGGACGGTGGTGGTTTTGAGTGAGAGCTCAAAGTTGATTAATTTTTCATGGAGGGCTTCAAAGGTAATAGTATCGTCACGAGCTTGGATTGCTTGAATAAGCGGTTTGTATGTTTCATAATCAAGACCACGAAGAATCTTGGTGATGATATCGTCAAGGTCCATGGGTTTTCCCATGATGGCAAGTTGGTCAGTGTCACGTTTGATGGCATGCATATATTCGGCGATAGGTTGAGAGCCTTTGGTTAGGGAGTCAAGACGGTCTTTGACTTGAAGGATGTGGCCACGAGACGGGTTTGCATAAGTTCTAGCAAGAATTTGCCAGGCTTCATGGGAGGAGGAGGCACGGATGACAAGAGGAGATATGGTAGGAGGGAGTGTGCCAAGTAAGGCTCCAAAGAGCAAACGATCTTGGCGAGACCAGGTGTGAAAGGCCGGATTAGGGGTGGTAGTTGACGATGGTTTAGGGTCATCCGTGAGGGATGGTGGGATGGTGATTCGAGACGGTGGCATGGGATGTGTACCGTCTAAGAATTTGACGAGATCAAAGCCGAAAAGAATTGACTCGACTTGGGTTTTCCATGGGTAGTAGGTGAGGGGTGTGAGTTTGTCAACAATGGATAAATTGACAAGGATGAGGGGGACGGATGGTTCGTGAGAGTTGGCTAGGGTGGAGTTCGACATTGTCGGTTGTAGGGTGTTTCTCGAGTAAGGATCGATATTAGGCTGATACCATGTAAGATATTGAAAAGTTTTGTGTTTTGATATATAATTAATGACATCGATACAACAAGTATTTATACTACCATAAGAGTCCTATAATTCCTAAATATGGTAAAGGAATACAATATTATAATAGTTATTGTATTCCACAACGATACAAGAAATATAGCTACGAAGGAAGTATAGTTGTAGGGAAAGTCTAGCTTAAGTAATATTCCCAATATTAGCTACGTCCACAGGGCAGAAGGGAGGAGAGTTTTATTAATGTTGAGAAGTATTACCGAGTTTTCAGATTCAGATTCAGAAAGTTATGATATGCATAACTGCTAGGGTTAGGCTTAGAGAGTTTATATACTACTTTCTAAGATCTAATACAGAAAACCTAAAAAGGCCCAAAACAGACCATAGGCCCAAGACAGAAACCCTAGGCCAAACAGATTAACGGATACCGTTTAGGTTAATTCCCCTCACAAAAGAGCAAGTGACCCCCGACCCCCGTATTGTCACTCGAAGTGGCAATTAAACCGATTCAAGACATTATTCAACAGCGACCCGTCTTATTACTTTAGACAGGTTAATTCCCCTCACAAAAGAGCAAGTGAGACAAGTGGAGAGATTATCTATTATCCCCCCACTTGCCTATTTGCTCTTTTTGTGAGAGAGTTAGACCTATCTAAACTCTAAAGCAATAAGACGGGTCGTCACGTCTGAAATGAGAATTTGTGTTAATTATAATACTAATTTCTTTTGGTTCCTTAAGAGCTAAGTCATAATCCCGCCTCACACAAATTTTTTTGTTTCTTCCTGAAATGGTCGGGCCAGGCTGAAGAAATAAAACACGGGCCCGAACCGTTTCTTGAGGTGGCAAAAAATGAGCCATTTGACGGCCGGGCTGAGGTGCTCTTTTTGCCATGTCTAACTAGACCTGGAAAAATTACCCGGCCCAAATGGCTTGTCCTGAGTTAGATCTCGACGCGTATCTGTTTGCGCCCAGATTTGATTTACAACTGCAAAAGTTACTGAATGTTTATTGTTCATACTATAGTCATTATTATTCCAAAATTATTTGGTAACAACCTATCCGAAAATGAACCAACTCAACCCGAATTCAATCAAACCCGACATGAACGAGCCAAAACACCCCCATTCCGCACCCGATCGGATTGACCAGCTTGCAAAACTAGCAATTTTCACTTACTTCAAAACCCTTCGGCAGGCAGCAGGCACACTGACCATGGCTGTAAAACAACTTTCTAGAATGGGCAGGTGCTAGTTGTTCTACAAACTCGCTTTTCACTAGTACCCCTGAAAATGGTGCCAAAACTAGTTTAACTCCCGCAAAAAAAAAATTGAACTGCTTACATCATTTTTTGCGTAATTGTGTACAGAAAAGATTCACATACACAATCAAAGTATCAAACCAATATTAGAGAAGGCGATAAGACCTTTAATGTCAGCTGAACTTTTAAGGCCTGGCAATGTACTAAAAGTGGCTGATTTAGGGTGTGGAGTTGGGCCTTCTCCAATTACTTTTATTTCAACAGTAGAAGAAATTGTGTACAAAATATATAAAGAGAAGAACTTGGGTAATTATGAAGTGATGCCAGAAATACAAATATTTATGAGTGGTCTTCCTTCAAATGATTTCAACTTGCTTTTTAAAGATGTTGAAAAATTACAAGGACAAAAGGAACATGATGATGACGATAAGCCATTGTTATTTGTCATGCATGGGGGCTCCAGGTTCCTTCTACGACGTACTTTTTCCAAGTAACACCTTGCATCTTGTTCACTCTTATTATGCTATTCATTGGCTTTCTCAGGTTAATCTTTATTCTTAAACTTTTACGTTTTTATTCTTTGTTAAATGAAGATGTTTAATATCGATTATCTATTAGTCTAGCGGTTAAGACGGATGTATTATGGACAACACAAATTTTCATTTCAGACAAACATTATCCGTCTTTAATTAACTTAATGCTGGTCAAATACATATCAAATTACCTCACTTGTTGCCAAGATGATATTAAAAGTTTTGTACTGTATTAATTAAATACCGTGTTGTAGTACTTGACCCGTTTTAAGCAAGACCTATTGTATGAACAATAGATCTCATGTTCGAATCTCAGATTCTCTTTATTGTAATGCGACTAAGACACTAAGTAGGTTTCGTTAGATGATAAAAAATAAAGATGTTTACTAATCTCGTAGTTTGTGGGAGTCAATGAGAGATTAACTAATGATGTTACTGTGTTGTTCTATACACTTGCATACTATTATTGCACCGAAAATATCATTCAGAAATAATGTGAATACGAAATCTACTACGGAGTAATAACAACTAAAAGTGTGTACATGATTTTTGAAGGTACCCAGAGGTCTTTGTAATGAAGTAGGCAAACCAATGAACAAGGGCAAAATTGTTGCATCAGACACAAGTGAGCCTCAAGTACTAAAAGCATATTATGATCAATTCAAATAAGACTTCACAAAGTTCCTCAAATATCGCTCGCGTGAAGTCGTACATAATGGCTACATGGTTCTCGCTACTATTTGTCGTCCATCTTTACAACCTTTCGAACCACGTTCCATGAAATACCTCTCTCAGGCACTAGCTTCTCTAGTTGCCAAGGTATTTCAAACTTACTTTGATATACTATACCACGGTCACTTTTTGTTGAAGCTTAAAACTGGAAAATTGTGAACTATTTACGATAAAATGTAACCACTTTTTGATAAATACTTCACATAACAATTTTCTAAACTACAACATTTTGTCGTTAAATATGGTCACATTTTGTCGTTAAACATGGTCACATTTTATCGTTAAATTGACGACTTTTTGCCAGGGGCGGACGCAGGATTTGAGGAACGGGTAGGCACTTTAAGAGAAACAAAAAAATAAAACATAAAAATTCCAATGTCCTGGTCTTTTGTGACAATGGAGTGGTCTTTTGTGACTTTCGATCTCGATTCAAAAAGTATGATAAACTTTTAGTTTTCATTAAGTATCAACCTATCAACAAAGTTGCAAAAAATCTTAGAAATTACTCAATAATTCAACAATTCATCTATTAAACAAGTATAATTAACCCAAATACAGCACTAAATATACTACAAATTCAACACTAAACAAGTTTAATTAACCCAAATCCAGAAATTACAAATACAAAGGAGAGATAGATTTAGGGTTTGAGAAAATTTAAACAATTACTCAATCCAATGATTCAATTAATTCAAACTGTTATAATTATACAAATATACTACAAATATAACCCTAATAAGTCTAGCCGAAGATACATACTTCAATCGAATCTATTTAGTAAAATTTGAAGAAATTGAAGATTTGGGGAAAGTAGAAAATTGAAAACCCTTACTTGAGAGAGGAAAAGCGTAGTGGTGTACTGCAGTACAGGTGTCTCCGGCGACTCGGCAAGGACCTCCGGCGTGGTGGTCGAAGGCAGGTGCGATGCCCAGTGGTGGTGTCATTGTAGCTTGTTGGTGTTGGTGTTGTCGTGTTGTTGCTGTGTTGTTTGCTTGTGTTTGTTATGTGGTTAAGAGTCCAAGTGTTTCTGGCTTTCTGCGTTTTTCTTTAATTTTATGTTTTTTTTTTCCACGTGTAGGCACATGCCTACCCTATACTACCCCAAATCCGCCCCTGCTTTTTTCCCGTCTAGAATGACAATTTGCTATCCTATTGTAAAGTATGTAGTGTAAGAATTATTATTTAATTCTCTATTATGTTGACCTAATTACTAATATAAGTCACCTTAATTAAATAATGGTTAAATATATTGTTTCGGGTTTTTAATAGGAGTCCTAGTTTAAGTGGATTACGGTTAATGTTTACAGGCCATTAACATACAGGCCCACTTATTAAGCCCCTCCTGCCACCTCTCTATATAAGAACACCTGTTTGTGCTTTAACCTAATTCATTCATATTAAGAAACACACATTAAGAAAGTGAATTAGAGAATAAGGAAGGCAGGAGAAGGCAAAGCAATAAGGGTTTATTCTTTATCTTTCTCAAGTTATTTTGTTATCAGATCTGATGGCTGCACCACGTAAGTATATCTCAGTAATTATCGCTTTAATCAAGATCCTATAATTTATGTTTACATGTGGTATCAGAGCAGGATTGTGATTATAGTTGTAATTCTGATTAATGTTTTAATTATGTTTTTATGAATGAACTTTATGGTTTAATCATGATGTTGTAATACTCATTCATAATTGATTGTATACCCTTATGATAGATATCGTATCCTTATATCATGATCGTTTCCGCTGCCCTAATCGAATTATTTCGTTTTTATTTGATTTATGATGATTATTGTATGATTTATGATGATTATTTGCGCTACCCTAATTCGATTTGTATGATTTATTATGATTATTATGCGTATGAATGTCGTATGAACTATACCATACTCGATCGAGCTAATGCTTCACTCGATCGAGATAGTTTATTCATGTTATTGCTCGATCGAGCTAACGCCTTACTCGATCGAGGCCTTTTTTGCCTTGCTGTTGCTCGATCGAGCTGATGATTACTCGATCGAGTGGTTCTGTTCTGCTGTTGCTCGATCGAGCTGATGATTTACTCGATCGAGTGAATCTGTTTGCCTTGTTGCTCGATCGAGCTAATGAATTACTCGATCGAGTGGTACCGTTTTGCCTTGTTCTCGATCGAGCTAAAGTTTTTCTCGATCGAGGTGTTTTGTTTATTTTTTTACTCGATCGAGCTGATGTTTTACTCGGTCGAGGTCTTCCCGTGCTGTTTCGATACTTATTGTTTGTTTTCATTGTATGCTCGTATAATATTATGTTATTATACTTAAATAAGACCTTCGCATTATGACGAGTTGAAATTCACCACAGTGATTTCATCTCGTACGCGATCAGATCTCATAATTAAATTGGGCATTCACATTATGTTGATGTTCACCACAGTGGACTCAAATTATGCAGTGAATATCCGACTAAGCATACATTCTTATTGAAGATTAATTATATCTTAAGTATCGATTAAAGGAGACCTTCGCATTATGACAAGTTGAAATTCACCACAGTGATTTCATCTCGTACGCGATCAAATCTCATAATGTAATTAAATTGGGCATTCACATTATGTTGATGTTCACCACAGTGGACTCAAATTATGCAGTGAATATCCGACTAAGCATACATTCTTATTGAAGATTAATTATATCTTAAGTATCGATTAAAGGAGACCTTCGCATTATGACAAGTTGAAATTCACCACAATGATTTGACCTCGTACGCGATCAGATCTCATAATGTAATTAAATTGGGCATTCACATTATGTTGATGTTCACCACCGTGGACTCAAATTATGCAGTGAATATCCGACTAAGCATCTAATGAGGTGAAATAACTTGTATAAAGGTTTTACCCACGGGTAACCTGACATTAAAGTAAAACACTCATTAAAGAGAGTATACTTGATTATGTAATTAAGCATGCGTAGGTTGTCCACAGATACTGCACTTGCTTAATTAATGTTTATGAGTTACTCATTTAAGTCTCAAGTCCTAGTCATAATTGCTATTGTGTGATAAACTCAAAGCCTAATGTTCTGAGCATTGTTCATAATGCAGTACCGTTGCAAAGCTCTCTCAATAACTTGACAGTCTTTGCTTAAAGTTCTTACGACTTACCACTGCACCAAACTTTAAGTCCTCCATTTCGGAGACAGGCTGTACTACAGCCAGTAAGTACATGGAAATCATTAAGGAACGCTTTCAGACTAGCGATAAAGCGGTAGCTGGAAGGCTTATGTCCGAACTTACCACTGCTAAGTATAATGAGAATGTTACCACCATGCAGCAACATGTGTTGCACATGACGAATCTGGCAGCTAAGTTGGGAAAACTGGGCATGAAAGTTGAGGATCCGTTCCTCGCCCAGTTTATAATCAACTCTCTGCCAGATAAGTTTGACGCTTTTCACCTTCATTACAACACCGTTAAAGAAATTTGGAGTGTTAATGAATTAACCAATAAACTGGTTCAGGAAGCAGCAAGAATCAAACAGAAAGATGAGGCTGATGCCTCAAGTAAGAATGGTGGTTTACCCCAGGCACATCATGTGCATCATGTAATCGGGAAATCTAATGGTAAGTTTAGAAACAGAAAGGGCATTAAGTCAAGCCCTTCTGATAAACCGTCTGCATCTGGCATAAAGAAGGAAATTAAGAAGCAGGAAAGTTGCTCTTTCCTGGGCACTTTCAGCAAGACTGCATAAAGCGTAAGAATTGGTTCGAAAAGAAGGGTAAGCCTTTGGCTTTAGTATGTTTCGAATCAAATTATGCTGAAATTCCTTCTAATACATGGTGGCTAGATACAGGCTCTAATAAAAGTTCCTCCTTCTTGTGGCATAAACGTTTTGCCCATATTTCAAGAGAAAGAATGAACATATTGGTTAAAAACAATATGTTACCTTCTCTTTATTTTACGAATTTTGGGACGTGTGTGGAATGCATTAAAGGTAAGAAAACCAAACACACCAAGAAAGAGTCCACAAGAAGCACTGCTTTATTAGAAATTATCCATACAGACATTTGTGGTCCATTTGATGTTCTCTCCATGAGCGGAGAGAAATATTTTATCACCTTCATCGATGATTATTCACGTTATTGTTATATTTACCTTTTGCATGAAAAGTCTCAATCAGTAAACGCTTTAAGAGTTTACATTAAGGAGGTGGAAAGGCAATTGGGAAAGAAAGTGAAAATCATAAGGTCAGATAGAGGCGGTAAATATTATGGCAAATATGATGAATCAGGACAACATCATGGTCCCTTTGCAAAACACCTTGAAAGTTTGGGTATTGTCCCTCAGTACACAAATCCTGGTTCTCCATGGATGAATGGTGTAGCTGAGAGGCGTAATCGAACCCTATTAGAGGCTGTGAGGACAATGATGAGTAATATCAACTTACCCATAAAGTTGTGGATGCATGCCCTTATGACTGTTGTGTATGTTGGAAACCGGGTTCCCAGTAAGGCAGTTTCAAAGACACCATTTGAACTGTGGAAAGGGTGGAAACCGAGTCTTCAACATTTGCATGTGTGGGGATGCCCAGCAGAGGCACGCATTTATAATCCACAAGAAAGGAACTCGATCAAATAACCATTAGTGGGTTCTTTATCGGCTATCCAGAAAAGTCAAAGGGTATAGGTTTTACTGTCCTACACACAAAACAAGAATTGTGAAAACCGGAAATGCCAAATTCCTTGAGAATGGCGAAGTTAGTGGGAGTGATCAGGTAAGGGATGTCATAGTCAATGAAGTTAGGGTGGCAATTCCAGCTTCTTTGCCCCCCAATTTCAATTGATAAAGTTCCACATAATGATAATGTTGACCCAGTCAATATTGTGGAACCTAACGTTGATGACCCTCCACTCCCAGATGATAACATTGCCACTGAAGTTGTTGATACAGCTCCTGAAATAGTATTAAGAAGGTCCACAAGACCTAGAAAGCCAACTACTTCAGATGACTATGTATATCTACAACAATGTGAATTTGACATTAGTATTGATAATGATCCGGTTACGTTTTCACAAGCTATGAATTGTGATGATTCCGATAAATGGATTAATGCCATGAAAGATGAGATGGAGTCTATGGCTAAGAATGAGGTCGGGGAGTTGGTCAATTTACCAGTAGGTCATAAGGCTGTCGGCTGCAAGTGGGTCTTTAAGACCAAGCGCGACTCCTCGGGTAATATTGAACGACATAAAGCCAGACTGGTAGCTAAAGGCTTTAATCAGAAAGAAGGCATTGATTATAATGAAACCTTCTCTCCAGTTTCTAAGAAGGATTCATTACGGATCATTTTAGCTTTTGTAGCTCATTTTGATTTAGAGCTACATCAAATGGATGTGAAAACGACATTCTTGAATGGGAGTTTGGAAGAAGAAGTCTACATGGCTCAGCCTGAAGGCTTCATCATTGATGGCAAAGAGGACAAGGTCTGTATATTAAAGAAGTCCATTTATGGACTTAAGCAAGCTTCTCGACAATGGTATATTACGTTCCATAATACCATTACCTCCTTTGGGTTTCAATAAAACACTGTTGATCAGTGTATATACCTGAAGATCAGTGGGAGTAAGTTTGCATTTTTGGTCCTATATGTCGATGACATACTTATTGTAAGCAGTGATTTGGGACTATTACGTCAAACTAAAGATTTCCTATTAAGCAACTTTGAGATGAAAGATATGGGAGATGCGTCCTATGTGATCGGGGTGGAAATATCTCGAGACATATCACAAAGAACATTAGGGTTGTCTCAGAAAGCCTATATCAGTAAAGTTTTAGAAAGATTTAACATGGTAAAATGTAATCCCAATGATGTTCCTATTCAGAAAGGGGATAATTTCAGCTTAAGTATGTGTCCTAAGACTGAGCTAGAACGAAATACCATGAAAAACTTTCCTTATGCATCTCTGGTTGGAAGCTTAATGTATGCGCAGGTCTGTACAATACCTGACATAAGTTTTGCAGTAGGTATGTTGGGTCGATATCAGTCCAATCCTGGAATGGGTTATTGGATATGCTGACTCAGATTTTGGTGGATGCATGGACTCAAGGAAAAGCACTTTTCGTTATGTGTTTGTTTTAGGTCGGGGAGCAATCTCCTGGAAAAGTGCTAAACAAACAATTATTGCATCATCCACTATGGAAGTTGAATTTGTAGCGTGCTTTGAGGCTACTATTCAAGCTTTATGGTTGCGGAATTTTCCTTCAGGGCTTAGCATTATGCGTTATGTTGCAAGGCCGTTGAAAATTTATTGTGATAATACCGCAGCTGTCTTCTTTTCGAAGAATGACAAGTATTCTAAAGGAACAAAGCACATGGAAATGAAATACTTGTCAGTTAAGGAGGAAGTTCAGAAAAACAGTATGTCAATTGAGCACATTATGACTAGTGCTAATATAGCATATCCTTTAACTAAGGGATTACCTCCAAAGACATTTTTGAAGCATGCTATTGATATGGGTCTGGAGGATAATCATTAAGGCTTTTCGTTTATGTTTGGATCATGCTAGTGCTTTGTAATGATGACACTTATGTTTTGATTAATCGACTTATGTTTTATTATGATGATGATTTCCGAACGCTTTTCTGTATCGTATTATTGCTATTGTATACATTGTTGTTGCACGATTAACAGAATCGGTCCTTTTCCTCAAGGACATTATTGGGGGATTATATTTGCTCCTTGTACAGACTGATTATTCTAAGTGATTGGTCCGTAGTACATGGAAGGACCACTTCTCTTTTATAGTAGTGTCTCCACCATGACTCAACCAGTTGTTCAGGGATAATCAGGGTAATTAAGATAAACCCATTATGTGTTCATTTAACCATCTACGCGCCTTATGTTATAATTAAACGTGACATTATGTTTAATCAGTAATATGGTCCAAGTGGGAGAATGTAAGAATTATTATTTAATTCTCTATTATGTTGACCTAATTACTGATATAAGTCACCTTAATTAAATAATAGTTAAATATATTGTTTCGGGTTTTTAATAGGAGTCCTAGTTTAAGTGGATTACGGTTAATGTTTACAGGCCATTAACATACAAGCCCACTTATTAAGCCCCTCCTGCCACCTCTCTATATAAGCACACATGTTTGTGCTTTAACCTAATTCATTCATATTAAGAAACACACATTAAGAAAGTGAATTAGAGAATAAGGAAGGCAGGAGAAGGCAAAGCAATAAGGGTTTATTCTTTATCTTTCTCAAGTGATTTTGTTATCAGATCTGATGGCTGCACCACGTAAGTATATCTCAGTAATTATCGCTTTAATCAAGATCCTATAATTTATGTTTACATGTAGTATTTACCAACTATTTTGACGTGAATCATGTGAGTGAGCCGTGAAATCCTACTCTGAGTAAAATATAATTTCCTCATGTACATAGGGGATAATCAACGAGGAGAAGCTAGACTCATTTGACCTACCCGTGTATCATCCATGTAAAGAAGAAATTGAAGAAATTGTATCAGAAGAAGGATCATTTACAATTGAGCATTTGGACGTAGTGATAAGTAAGGTTCAAAATGAAGTTAACGACGCTCGATTAAAAGCCGAAAGTCTAGCAAAGATCACAAGATCGTATTCCGAAGCTTTGATTGCTGACCATTTTGGACTGCAAGTCTGGAATGAGTTGTACCATGTTCTCTACCATGTTATTTTGGAGGATTTCGAATCTGATACGGGTCCATCCGACATCTTTAACATCGTTATTTTTCTTAGGAAAATGACGGTTTAAGAATATAAAATTGACAAAATTATTGTAATAAGATTTATTTATTATCATGTAGTATGTCACTACGAATGATAAGTTTCGCTATTGTTAGAATTTAGCATATGACATTAATATGTCGGAGTTTGATTATGATGAGAAATAAAATAAAAACCGGAAGATACGTGCATGAGGGCAGTAGGTGTACTGCTTCGCGGTCACATGCGTGGATTATGTTGGCATTTCTATTTTCTAGTTATGGTTCATGTATGAGTATAGCTTTTCGAAAGCAGGGAGTTTTCTATATTAACTAGTTTTAATCTTATGCAAAAAATTAAACTGGTTATTTTTAAAATTATTATATACAAAATATGTGAGCTAATATATTTTATAAAGTGAAATGATATACAAATAAAAAATTAACCAATCAAATGAGTGACAAATCTTAAATCGAAAAATAATACAAAGTCCTATGAACGACCATTTTGAAAAATAAAATCCTTTTGTTGTATAGTGAGGTTGTGACACCTTGCGATTATGCCATAAAGTAAACACATCGATTGCAGCAGAAAAAACAAGATTTTAAAAACTTTATAAGCAAACCGCGAAAGTCACTAAATCATGAAAACCCAAAGCTTAGATTTAAGAAATCTTTTATACAAAAATGTAACATAAATAAAGGCAAGGATCCCGATTCCTTGATTAATACACTGTTAAAATAATAAAAACTATTATAAATTACAACGTGAAACTCAAATCGTTGTTTGTACAACGCTCGCTAGCTCACTCGTCAAAACTCCATGCAAACACGCACCAACCTGCAACATACATGTTCATTCATTAAAAATGAAAGCCACAGTCAGAGGAGAGTAACTCGGGGCTCCCCCAGCCATATTAAATCAAAACACACATAAACATGAACGATACAAACATATTTCAACAAAAGCAATTTAATTAGATTCCATTACATATGAGCAAGATAGAAGTTAATACATCATGCGATCCAAGATAGACTTAAGACGATGACTTAATAAATATCACAACATCTAAATCAAATGAGAGAATGTTAAGCAATATCATATACATATGAGGGCGAATAGAAATATGGCAATGATAGACCTCAAGACTAGACAAGGCAAACCTTTGCAATCGTATAAGTACTAGATGACTTGCGTCTCATCACTAGGAACGAACCATATGATCGAAAAGGTTAAAAATGGGGAAAGACGATACAATGGGGGCAATCAACCAATGTGACTCACTAAACACACCATCAAAAAAAGTTTACGGACACTAGGTGGCTTGTCTCACCTTTAATGTCGATATGATCGTATACTTGAAGAGGGAAACGAAACACATCATCCAAACAATCCAAACATACTCTCACGATAAATGAAATGTAAAAATCATCGGTACTTTTCAAGCCAAGACGAACAAGTATTCGGGATAAATGTTTCCTGAGACCGTGTGCAATAAATATTCACATACTCAACGCTCTAATCCTCCCGGTACGATGGCGATCATATAATAAGGTCCTAGTCCAAACCTGTTCAGACTCTCGCAACGAACGTTTCCCAATTTGACATGCGATAAATGTTTCGCGTCCAAGACTCGGTCGATAGAGCGGAAGCCGAGTACCCCAAATTTAAGAGGATATGTTTCTTTGTGGATGTGGTTAGGTTAGGGGTAAAATAAGTTCCCCAAATAGTTGCCACTCCACTGTGTAATTATGTGTGTTGTGTACTTTATTTAGAAGAAAACTAAGTTTTTTTTTTCTTTTTTTTTTAGATTGACGGGTCTACAGGTCGGGTCCGGGTCTCGTTAATTAGACCTAACCCCAGAGGCGAAGCACAGCCTGGGCCGACCGGGCCATGGCCCAGGCTGATTTTTTGAATATTTTTCCTAAATTAGAAAAAGAAAGCTAAAAAAATAAATAATGAACAGGAATATATAGCATACAAGTGGGAATTTATACAATAGTCTGTAGTGACCTAGCAGTCATATGTCACCAGATTTCATGGTAAAATGCTTCAAAAGTTCACGGGTTCGACCCCTGTTAAGCATATATTTAAATTTTTGTTTTTTTTCTTTACAATTTTAGCCTTCTTTATTCCCAATTCCTTTCCATCATATGATAGAACTACTGTTAAAATGTTTTATAAAATATGAATTAAAGTAGCAAAGAAAATAATGTATAATAATAATATAAGTATTTAGTTGTACATACTCTATAAGAATATATTTATAATCCAATCATTTCTTTATTTTTTGAATTAAAATGTCTCTCATACAGAATATAAAAAAATAAACAATAGGGAGAAACATTTATCGATTGTTCTAAATAATGGTGTCATGACCCATGACCGATAATGAAAAACATCGACAAAATTGATCAAATCGGCCCGGGTCATTATTTTGTCATAGCTTCGTCCCTGCCTAACCCCATACCCAAATTGTTTCTAAAGGACTCATACCTGTCCCATGCCAATTGAGTCTGAAAAACTAAGACCCATACCCTCCTCATTAGGGCCCGGCATGGTGAGTCTGGGTCTGGTCTTGGGCCCACTGTCTTCCCTACTTGCATCTCACCATTAGCATTCATACGATCGAAGAAATTAGTAATGGGGGAAGACAATACAATGGGATAACCAACAAATAGATACACAAGGCAAACCAAGGATATCACCATAAAATATAGGCATGAGACACGTTATCCAAACAGTCCTAACATACTCTCACGGTAAATAAAATGTACAAAGCATCAGTACTTTCCAAGCCAAGACGACCAAATCTTCAGGATAAACATTTCCCCGGACCGTATACGATAAATTTTTCATACTCAAGACTCTAATCCTCCCAATAAGACGACGATCATATAATACGGTCCTACCTCGCATATATACAACATTTGACGGTCGGGTCGATCAACGCGATCCGTTCGCCTCCCATTAACGTCGTCATATTCACACTACCGTATTCAACAAGCACACGGGAATGTACCCTTATCTCTTCGACCTTAAATCCGACCATTATAAGGGTACAAACGGGGAATGAGAGTTCAACTTCATCCAAGATTCACGACTCACCCGACTACTCAAGGTAAAGACCAAAATACATAAGGAAATCATCCAAGAACCTCCAACAACATAAGAATGAGACGTAAAGTAGGTTCTCGGATGATATACATGAGATAAGGCATTATACGTAAAGTTAGGAAAAGGATGAATAACAAAGCACTACACCTCTCAGGTACTCGGTCGAGTATCTCAGGTACTCGGCTGAGTGGGCACATACTCGATTGACTACATGGGTACTCGGTCGAGTAAACTTGGGCAGTCTTGTCCATCAAGCACACTCGGCCACGTAGCCAAGGGCACTCGGTTCAGTGGACGTACTCAATCGAGTAGGAGCCTATTTGTTCGAGTGTAATGGAGCAAGGTAAGGGGTCGTAGGTGCACTCGGTTGAGTGACCAAGGGGCTCGATCGAGTTGCAGTAATCTATCGAGTAATATAAGTGCTCGGTCGAGTAGCCTCAAGAATTGGGTCGAGTACTCTTATCCACTTAGTTGAATGGGGCCTTACTCGACTGAGTAGTCTCTCTCCTCGGCCGAGTGACAGACGTACGACATGTCACACGCATCAACCTCAGACGACTCAAGGCACAAAGGCGATTTCAACACAAATCCGTCTCAAACAAAACAAAACCAACATGTGAGTCACAACGTATTCAAGGCAAGCTTCATGAGTGATAAACAAACATGTATTGATGATGTTAAACATATAATCCAACACAAAACCAATAGATTAACCAACATAATTTCACCATAAGACATCCAACACAAAACCATCATGTTCATAAGACAATAACACACAAATAATTCATCTTTCACATGTGAGTCTATTCGTAGACAATTAATTAAGCAAACAAAGTAATGTCGAGTAACGCGTCTCTGTTGCCTTGATAGCACTTCTAGCCTTCTAAATCTTCCTCATAGAGATAGTAATCCTTCTCCGGGTCTTCCAAATCACCACCTAAATGTGAAAATACGAAAAGATGAGAAATTCTAATCTAAGAGAAAGACGAGATTTTTGAAATACTAACAAATGATAGAACTTTCTTAATTAGAAAAAAAAAATGTGAAGAGGGAAAGATTGGCATAAGAATCAAGTAATTTGGTGGAGGAATGACTGAGTTATGAAAGTTTTAAGTTTTCAGAGAGATGGGTTTAATGGAGGTTTAAAGATGGAGAGAGTTGCTGAAATTTGGATGGAAGGGATGAAGTGAGATGCGTAGTCTCAAGATTATAGCCTAAGAAAAGCCCTATAAGGCCCAACTAAAAATACGATTTATTGTAAGTCAAGGCTAAATAAAAAAATGACGATTATCAAAATTATAATAAATTTTAATCCGAAAATCGCGGGTGTTGCAGGTTGTGCATTCGTAAAATCACGAAGAGATAATTAAACTTTGGCATAAGCGGCTTGGTCATATGAGTGGGAGAGGGATACAACTTGATATGTCTACTTTTTATATGATTTTATTTCCTAATTTAGCTCGATTTTACATGATTATTATACTTTGTTTAGTATATTTGTGAGCTAATTACGTGTTCGAGGTGCATTGCTCGTTTTTGCTACATTTTGTAGGAATCTAAGCATTTAGAGGCTTTTTCCTAGCACATTAAGTACACCAAGCTAATAGAAGCAAGATGGACCATGAAAGGATAGTATGGAGAATGGTAAGCCCAAGCATGAAGATTTGTGAAATGGGTTGATGTGCAAATGAGAAACCAAAAATGAAGCCCAAATTAAGGAGTTCACAACTCAACATAGGGATGCTCTTTGGATGCTCATGGGATGCCAAGACTATGCAATTAACCGGAGAATTAAGGAACTTAAAGGCATATCATAGGATTCCTTAAGCATTTAATTGTCTAATTAAGCAATTGTTCCCGGATTAGTGAAACCCCGATCGGGGTTCCCATTCCCCGATCGGGGTTTGGATTCTGTGAGTGCATACGTTTCAAGTCCCTCTCCCTATATAAAGGAGAGGGACTTCGACACTTAGGGGCATCTTGGACAACATTATACATTCTAAAAACACTCTTTTACATAATATCATTAGTCATTAGATTAGATTTAGAATAGTTTAGTTTCCATTAGTTGTTACAAATAATTCCTTGAAGTATTTCAATTTATATTACAAGTTCATTTGCAAGTTATTTTGTTTCATTGTGTTCTTCAATTCCAAGTTTTATTTCCTTTGTTGAGGTAATTCTATTTCTTGTATTGTTTTGTTATTTTCTTTGTCATTTCCATTATTAGTTACTTATCATGTTTACTTTATCATTTGTCATTAGATTAGTTATCATTATGCAAGAGTAGTTACTTTCTCTAGGGAATTAGGGAAGCCATGTATAAATAATATTTGCAATTGTTGAAATGAGATGTTATGATATCAAATAGTTGTTTCTATCACATAGTTGCATTGTATTATTAGTCTTTGATTATTGATCACAATCCTTAATTAAATTCGTTAATTCTTTCTATAAGTCGAGAGACACGGAATTGAATTAGACTAAGCATGTGTTAGTAGATCGACCTAGCCAAAGCGAGAGTTCGTTAGGACCCGATCTATGGTTGACACTAATATCGAGAGTTTGGTGTCTTTAGCCTAAACAATTATCGTTATTATCAATTTCCTAGTTTGACTTGAGCATTTACATAATTTTCATGTGTGACCCGACCTTCCTAGACTCTTCCTTTATTATTATTGTTGTTTTATAAACCCAACCAAATCAATCGATAACCGACTTTGATAGAATCACCCCATAACAACTTGTATAGCAACTCCCGTCTCCTTGTGTTCGACCCCTATTACTACATTCATTTGTGTCTAGGGTATTTATCTTTGATTAGGTGTGCGATAGTCTATCACAACTATTGTCTAAGAGGGATCTTCTTAACGATTCAAGTAAGGAAACGAGAGTCTTGTCAACATAGTGTGTTTGGTAAGAAACATGGATCTAAATTTAGCAAGGGTGTTCATAGAACAAAAGATGTCCTTGATTATATCCATTTAGATTACTGAGGACCTGTAGGAGTTGAGCGCATGAGCGGATATTACTATTTTGTGACACTTAATGATGACTACTCAAGATATACATGGCTTAGATCGTTTAAGACTTTAAGCATAAGAATGAGACTTTCAAAGTCTTTATTTATTAGCACTTGTGATTCCGCATAAATGTAGGCCCGATGAAGAGCATTTAGGTCATTTTCTAAGTGGATTTATGTCTTGTTATGACACTTATTGGTATGATGAAATTATGGCACAATATGAATAACGCAAGGAGCTTCATAATAACCTGGAATTCAAACATTTAAAACAAGACTGACAATATACATTTGACACCAATCGCACTAATCCCATCTCTGAACAACCATGAGATACATTCTTGGAGGCGAAATCCATGATAATCCGTAAATTACAAGTACTAGAAAACAGAAAATAAGAGGAAACGAAGACATGGGATTTCATGTTAGGATCAACACAATAGCCTCCAAAATAAAAATGGGCCAGATATGGATTATTTAGTGGCCCACTGCCGACCATTATGATTATCACTTGGGCTTGAAAGGAATGGCCCTAATCACTACTGTATGGTACACAGCTGCTAGTGCTGCTCCAATGAATGGGCCCACCCAGAAGATCCACTGCACCAAACACATTAACACAAATATAAGGAACACTTCTCACTTCTCAGCTATGATCAACCTATACCCAATTCACATTAATTTTCAAATGTAAATATCTATAGATTATCCCACTTATTTTCTAGTGATAATGTTTGACTCGTCTTGAGTTTAAAACGCATAATGCTAGTTTTAAGCAAGACATGTTCCAAATGTTATTCTCTCCGTCCCTATTATTTATTACGCTTTTTCTTTGCAAGTGTCTCATTGATTTCTCTACCTTTTTTATATTAATATGACTTTTGATAAATAATATGATCATTCAATAACACTATTATCCATTTATCATACAATATTACTCACAATTCTTCCCCTTCCATTTTCTTGATTTTTGTGCCAAAAATAAGGGTAAATAAATGATCGAAATGGAGAATGTATGGCATATCTACTATATACTAAACCAATAACATTTGAAGGTCTCTTATTGGCTCCTTGAAATAAGGAAGAAAAAAAAGAAATGGGTCCCACAACTATCTCCAATGATTTAATTACCCTCTCTCCTATTATTTGTTTTATGTTAAATTAAACTCAAATCACATACTAATCACATTCTAATATTTCATACTAATCATATCATACTTAGTATAAAAAGCATCTAATTAATTGAAAACATGAAGCAAATTTTTTCCAATTTATATGACGTAGAGCGTAGTCTGATAAATTATACACAATCTGATTTCTTTGATTAATTAAAGTTATAATCTCTCTCTTCGGCTTGCATACGTTTCATTATAATACACAACACATACACAAAACAAACGTATGGAATCCATACGGATTCACAACGAACGGAGGCAGTATTTATGGAAAAGTAAATTAAAAACGCTGTCTAGATCAGTCAGAAAAAATATACTGTATAATTTTGGACAACTTTTAAAAAATAATACTCCGTATCAAATAAGAAAAGAAAAGGAAAAAAATCATAAAAGAAGAAAATTCAAAAAGTATAAATTTTTTATTATTCTTTGTTTTAATTGTAATAACCCAAAAAATCATAAAAATAATAAAATAAATCAATTTAGAATTTGAAGTCAGCAACTAGACTCATTTATCATCAAATATTACATGCATCATGCATAACAAACACAAGCCCCAAACACAAACTAAATTGAATTAAACATACCAATAATTAGGCCACTAAAATTAATTGATACTTTTTGGCTTTTTGCACTGCAATATTATCAGGTAAATAACATATAACATATGAGGTGAGATATAGTAAAAAATAATAATAATATTGATAAAAATAACACACGAGGGAGAGAAATAGAAAAAATATTGATACTATTAACCATAATATTTAAAAAAGAAAAATGACAGATCGATTTGAAAATAATGTCAGGCTTAGATCTTCATACAATAATAATAATATTAAAACAATTACAGTTCATTGCATGTAAAAAATAATATTGATGGAAAATAACCATTGGTATTATTTTCCAAAAAAAAAAAACAAATCTACTTTGTGAGAAGCATAAATTTTCAATTTAAAAAAATAACATAAAGATTGAGATTTGAGACAAATATGAAGATAAATAGAAAATATATTCAAAGAAGACACAAATAATGTAAATCAATCTTGGACTCACAATAATCAACATCATGTGATCGAAGCACAAAATCAAAGAGGAAGTCATGTATATAATTAATTAATGATGATAAACGAGATATAAGTGACATGTTTAAGCACTAGACCCGTGCAATATTTTGCACGGGTTTAAAACTAGTAACATTCTTATAGTAATAACATATACACCTTACTATTATCGTCAAATGAGTAACATAAACTATTATGAACCGTGTACCTCATACTAAGGTCTTGTCAAAAACGCAATCACTCCAATTAAATTATATTTTTGGTGGGTTACCTCCAATAAATTAATAATAATAGTTACTCCTTATGTCCCGGTAAACTGTAATCTATTTTTATTTTAATGGTGTATTATTTATTTATTATCTATTATTTAGGTAAGTATTGAGCAAGTGAGTTGTTTATGACAATAGTTTTCTTATTTTATTGATAAGTTTCACATGCATATAGGTCATTATGTAAAAACCAATAGATAATAATTGATTGTGATAGAGAAAGTTATTATTATTATTTCCAACTAATTATTTATTTTGAAAATGATTAGTACACTACAAGTCTACAACACATAAGCATGTTAGGATTAATGTCACATTATCCAATTAAGAAATTTATATTCATTGATCATCTGTTTGACAACTAAATTTTCTTTGTAATCATTGTTGGAATATAGAATAATTCAACAACTATGGCTTGTAGTAGAGTACAACAATTAATATTTAGCTTCGAACTATGTTAATTAACACTTCATCAGATTTGGACATGGACACAACATCGTTTTATTCAAGAATACAAATTCTCATTTGTGACGGTTACTATCCGTCACAAGCTTGTGACGTATCGGATCTCTCTCACAAGCTTGCAAGTGAGAGGGCAAGTGAGAAATTAATGGTTTCCCACTTGCCCTCCCATTTGCAAGCTTGTGAGACACAAGCAGTAAGACTAATTGATTGAAGAAACATGAAAATTTTCACAAAGTTGTCATGTGCTACATTTTAAGCCTAAGTAACATAGAGATTATGATATATTGAAATAAATTATACACTAAATTAGTCGGCATTTATCGGGAATTTAACGATAAAGAATTAATCTTTGAATAATGATTTGATATTGTGTGGTCCAAATGATGATAGTGGAACTGTGTACATCATCCAGAGATAACACGAGAAGATGAGAGTCTAGAACGAACTTACATGATCATGCCAGCCTGCCTGCTTGTTGAAGATAATAGCAGCACCAAGACTCCTGGCCGGGTTGATACCGGTACCGGTTATAGGGATGGTGGCCAAGTGAACCAAGAACACAGCAAATCCAATTGGCAAGGGTGCCAAGATCTGTTACAATCACATAAATTGAAAATAAGGCTTGTTTAGTTGCCAAAGTAATTCCATCTTTACTTATATAAACTACTTACAGGAACATGAGAGTCTCGGGCGCTACGCTTGGCGTCAGTGGCAGAGAAGACGGTATAGACAAGCACGAAGGTCCCAATGATCTCAGCACCAAGGCCAGAGCCCTTGGTGTAGCCGTGAGCAACCGAGTTGGCCCCACCGCCCAAGGTCTCGTAAAGATTGGGCTGGAAGCCCTTGACTACACCAGCACCACAAATGGCACCTAAGCACTGCATAATTATGTAGAACACTGCCCTTGTCAAGGACAATTTCCTTGCCAAGAATAACCCAAATGTCACTGCTGGGTTTATGTGCCCTCCTGTTCAAAATCATTATCCAAATTTAATAGCATGTTCAATATATACTTAAAAAAAAAACAAGTAGGGAGGAAAGGAAAAGAAAAGAAAAGAAACCAGAAATGCCAGCAGTACAATAAACAAGGGCGAAAATCATGCCACCAAAAGCCCAAGCAATACCCTGAATACCAACAGAAGCACACATATTTGGAGCACGCTTAACACCCATAACAGTCAACACTGTTATATACAGAAACAAGAATGTGGCTATAAACTCCGCAATCCCGGCTCTGTAAAAGGACCATGAAGTGAGCTCACCCGGCTCGAATAGCGGTGCCGGTGGCGGCTCCTTGTAGTCCCTATCTTGAGCCACCGTCCCTAAGGGCTGCCTCTCTGAGTACTTGTTCGCTCCTAGTCTAACATCTTCTTCCTTTCCCTCCATTTCTTTTTCCTTATGCTACGAAGTACTTTTTTTTGTGTTTTAACTAACTTTTGTTTAGTTTATGTATATTGTATGGTATAGTGGAGGGGTGGGTAGTGGGTTTTTATAAATGTGAAATGTGAAACTATAGGTTATAATTTTAGTGTATGGTTTTTAGTGAGGGCCCATGTAATGATGTGAGGTTATTATAGTTACTTATCCTTCGACCGACCACTAATGTTTAAGAATTCTTTGGGTTGGTTTGTTAGACTTTGGAATGGCTAATTATTATGTGATTATAGTTCTCAAACTAAAAATAAAAAATAAAGATGACTTGAATTCCCTTTTATAAATAGGCAAGTAGGGATCTATTTAGTTTCACATTTGCCTTTTTCACTTGTCTTCCTATGAGAACAAATTTGACTTGTTTTCATTGAATACGGATATTAAATAGCATTTATTAACGTTGTTACAAATTTCATACGGTAAATAAGGGTGAAATGAATCTAAAATAACTCTTAATGCCGAGTATTAAATAGCATTGGTGATATATTCTTGAACACGTTTCAAACTTTAAAAAGACTTAAAAGAAACTTACGACTATTAGTTTTACAATTTTTTTATCAATCGTAAGATATTGCAAAGTTAAGATCGTGACCACTCACATCGTCTTGGATCGTAAAATTGTACATTAAGTATATTGACTTAACGATATTAATCTTATATTTTGAAGTTATCCACTTATCCTCATACTAATAAGAAGTAAGAAGTAAGAAGTAGATAGCCCATATGTAATTAAGTGAAATATATTAAGAAATCAGAAAATGGTAAGGCTGTTTAGAGTTGGTAATTGGAAGTATGTTGTCATAAGGTGACAAGAATTTGTTGTCAATCTTAGCTGGGTTAACAATGACCATACGAAAAATAATGCTGCTTTTGAATTGAGGACTTGGATGTGTGGCTATTTGTGGAGGTGGCCACCGCCCATCTTATATTATACTGAGCAATAATTACATATATTACATCATTACGTTTATGTTTGATAATGATTGTACCAAAAAAAATTGAGACAAAAATAGAGGCTAGAAATTTAAGAATTTCATGTTTTGTTTCTTCGGCTTCTTCATTCATTGTTGTATGACAAATTTGATCACCGAGAACAATGTTTGACACTTAGGCCCGTTCTTTTAGCTTATTTTTGCTTTAATTTAAGTAAAATTTAGTAAATTTAAGTTGGTCAGAAAAGTTAAGCAAAAATAAGTTAAGTTAAGTTCAACAAAAATAAGTTCAGAAAAGTTAAGCAAAAATAAGTGAAGTACAGCAAATATAAGTTAAGTTAAGTTCAGCAAAAAAAAATTAAGTTTACCAATATAAGTTAAGTTAAGTTCAGAAAAAATAAGTTAAGTTAAACTTCTACTTCTCTTCCACTCAACTTCAAATAGTACTTGTTTTTTCACATTTGTCAACACGAGTTTTATAACGTAAATTTCTTTAACTACAAATTTGTAAAAATAATTAAAGTTGACTATTTTTAATGTACTTATAGAGACGAATAAAACAAGATCTCACATAAATATATTTTATCTAATATATTGAGAGGTTCTCATTTAAGACGGGAATTACCCATCTTAAGCTTAAGACAAGTTAAATTCATACCAAAGTTACGATTTTCACAAAATCTCTTGCACAACCGCCTCATGTACGACCACTAGAGGATTGATGATATTTTCATATATAGCGACCACTCGCGTATGATAATTACTATTTACCCAAAAGTAGTCACAATTAACTAAAAAGTAGTCACATTTTGCAAAAATATATAGGATATATATAAGACTGTCGCACAAGATAATTACAGTACCACTTTCATTATAATCGAAACACAATGTCACCTAACGATTTGATGGTGTAAGCTCAAATGAAGATGAGGAAAGTGAAGAGAATGATAATATGGAAATAGATAATTAAAAAAGAATTTTAATATGTAATTTACTTTTTGGTTATCTTAACTTGTATTTCAAGCTATATTGTTATGTATCAATATCATCTATAATAATAATAATAATAACAACAACAACAATAACAATAATAATATTAACTATAAATTATTGTTATTATTGTTACTATTATTATTATTATATTTATATATATATATATATATATATATATATATAGGGTCAGGATCCGGTGAGAATTACTAGTATAATGAGAACTGTGAGAACCATTTACAGCCCTTAGATCTCATAATATAGACAACTCAGATTAACTAACCAAACACCTCCAATTTTCTCGCTCCCGCCCCCAAACCTTTCAATCTCATTCATTTTCCAAAATTTCTTTCTCACTCATAATTCTTTCTCTCTCTTCGACATCAGTTCATCTAACGCCCATTCTTTCTCGCTCCCACCCCCAAACCCTTCTCTCTCCCGTTCGATCGTCACATAAAGGACGATCAAACACTTCGACGATCAAGCACTTCGACGATTAAACTGTTAAAAGCTTCTCCATCCATGGATACTGTTAATTCGAGGTAAACATTCGAAATTGATGATTAAATTTTGTGAAATTAGGGTTTATATTGTTATCTAATTGTAATTTTTTTAGTTTTTTTTATTAAATTAGTTGAATTAATTGTTTTATTATTGGGCTAAACTGGTAATTATTATTATGTTTGTGAAATTAGGGTTTGGTGAATTATATTGGGTCAATTGAGAAATTATGGTTGTTGATTTTGATAAATTACCTAAATTTGTTGAAATATGGGTTTTATCAAAATCTGTAGATAATTATGATAATTATGTGCATCTAATTTGTATTAGGTGCATCAAAATCTGGGTTTTATCAATGTAGTAATTTTACCTGTCTTTTTTTCTATGATGAAATCTATTTTTTTGTTGAGTAAAATTTGCATTGATGAATTGAGGAAATATTCACATGTCAGACTTCAGAGATTGCTTGTAATCTGTGAGATTAATCTTCCAATTCCTGAGCAATTTTAATTTTAATTTATTTTCCCTGTTTTATTATTAACTCTTTTTTCCTAAATTCGTGATTATTGTTTTAGTTTGAATCTGGGTTTTATCAATGTAGTAATTTTCTGATATGCATCAAAATCGTTCATTATTTAATTTTTGATGTTTCTTATTGTAGGAATGTGAGTGACATTGTATCATATACTTCTTCAAATGTAATTACAAGTCAAGTAGTGATTGTAGAAGCTAATGCATCTCAATCCGTATCTGAAATATCTGCAATTGCAGTTGAGGTTCCTGTACCTGTGACTTCTTATGTTATTCAAGGTACAATTTTGTTCTACCTCATTAGTTTTTTCATATTTCATGCATGTACTGGGTTTTTTCATGCACATGTGTCATTTTTCCATGCACCTATAAGTCAAGTGTTAAGAAAACTGAGCTATACATGTGTTGTATATCTGTAATTCATCTTCTTATGTATCTCTCATCTTTTTAATTCTACTTTATTTCATCACATATGCAGACAACGTAGTAGAGGAAGTAGTAGATGAAGAGGAGGCAGAAGGTTCTTCAAGCAACAGGAATCGTACTTTTGATTGTCCTATCCATCTTGAGCCTAGTATTGGTATGGTATTTGATAAGCTTGAACTTGGTATTGGGTTTTATGAAGCATATGCAAAAGAATGTGGCTTTGTGTCTAGATTAGGATCACAAAAGGTTTCTAAGGATGTTGTCACGCATAAAGCATGTTTGTGTAATAAGGCTGGAGAATGTGAAGCAAAAGGAACAAAACAACGGAGGCAAAGAACTAGGATTTCGTATCCTGCTAGGGTTAACTTTAAGCGAATTCCTAGTGGTCAATACCAAATATATGCTTTTGTTGAAGGTCATAATCATATGCCACAAACACCATTAACAATGGTACATTTGACGCAAACGAGAGAATTGAATATAGTTCATAAAAAATTCATAGTTGACAACGCAAAAGTCAACCAAGGACCAGTTAGGACCTTTAGGATGTTTAAGGAGTACGTTAGAGGTTATAAGAATGTGGGTGCGTCATTGGAAGACTTTAAAATTTATTCAAGAGATATAAAGAAGTATTTAGCAGAAGGTGATGCTCAAATGCTCATTGAGCATTTTATGAAAATAAAACACATGTGTCCGTCGTTTTACTTCGATTTTGAGGTAGACTCTAAAGGTAGATTGTCACATATTTTTTGGGCTGACCCTATTAGTATAAAAAATTATTTGTTATTTGGGGACATGACATCCTTTGACACTATCTTTAGGAAAAATACTTATAGAATGATCTTTGCCCCTTTCACTGGGGTGGATCATCATAAGAGGTGCATTACCTTTGGGGCAGGACTTCTTATTTATGAGGGGAAGGAGTCATTTCGTTGGTTATTTACGAAATTCCTAGAAGCTATGGGGGGTCGTCATCCAGTTTGTATGATAACTAATGAAGACGGGGGGATAGAAGAAGGAATGAAGATAGTCTTTAAAGATAAGGTGCAACATAGATATTGCATGTGGCACATATTGAAGAAGTTGCCTGAGAAGGTAGGGCATACAATATGTAAAGAAACTAGCTTTCTGAAAGAGATAAATTCATGTGTTTGGGGTGAAGATGTGGAGCCGAATGAATTTGTGGAAAGGTGGAATACAATTGTGGAATCTCATGGGTTGTCAAATAATGGGTGGCTTAAGGAGAAGTATGGTATGAGAAAGTTGTGGGTTCCAGCTTACTTTCGTGACTTGTTTTTAGGAGGTCCGATGAGAAAAACCTCTAGGTCGGAGTCAGAAAATAATTTCTTTAGCAACTTCACTAATCCAAATTTGACCCTTGTTGAGTTTTGGATGAGATTTGAGAGTGCAATGGATTCACAAAGATGGACTCAATCGAAACTGATTGCACAATCAAAGAACTCGTCCCCTTCGTTGTGTACTCCACTAGCCATAGAAAAGCATGCAGCAGAATTCTACACTCCAAAAATTTTCTTTGAGTTTCAAGATGAATTAAAAGCAGCATGCTTTTCATGTGGTGTTGAGGATATACAAAAAGATCCGGAACATGCAATTCAATACATCTCTATCATAGATCGAGAAAGGGATAAAGTGTATGTGGTTGGGTTAAAGACGGATGAATCAAAAATTGTGTGCACTTGCAAGAAGTTTGAAAGGCATGGAATACTCTTTAGACATGCTCTGTGTGTCCTTAGAGAACGAGGGTTTAAGAAAGTTTCAAGTGAATATTTAATTAATAGGTGGAGCAAACTAGCAACCTGCAAGCCGATATTCAGTTCTGATGGGCAGTTGCTCACTGATTGTAGATCAGTTGAGGTACAGAAAACAAAGTCAGTGAATTGTGGTCAGAATTGTTCACTTGCGTGTCGGTAGTTGAACAAAGTCCTGTTTATTGTGATGAGTTACTGGGCATGCTACGTGGGTTAAAAGAAAGGGTACTTGCGGTAACAAGTGTCATTGATGATAGTGGTAATAGTGGTATTGGAAAGAAAATGGACAAGAATGCTGAAATTGGAATGCTTTTGGGAACAAGTCTTCCTAGTGAAATTAAAGTTTTGCCTCCAAGACAATGCAAAAACAAAGGATCCGGGAAACGATTGATCTCGCAAAGAGAAAAGGTTGGGGAAGTAAGCAAGAGACCCCTAAGAAGATGCAAGGTTTGTGGGGAGATGGCGAACCATGACAGTAGGAATTGTGACAAAAAGACCACCGACGATGACGATGAGTAGAGTAAGTTTTCTCTTATATTAGCGTAAGTTTTCTATTATTAGCACATGTTTTCCCTCCAGTTTTTTTTATCTCTCCTGAAACTATACTTGTGTCGCTTGGTAGTTTTGCAAATTTGATTAATGAAACAATGTTTGGACTTGTGCAGTTAAGCAGGGGACTTGCACTGTTGGACCATACTTGAAGAATATCATTTGAGAAGCATACTTGAAGAACTTGAAGAATATCATTTGAGAAGCATACTTGAAGATTTTTTTATTTGACAGTAGCATGTATAACCATTTTAGGACTTTTTTATTTGAAATTTTGTATTTGGACTTTTTATTTGAACTTTTATTGTTGAACTTTTTTATTTTATAGAATTTCGACTTGTGAAGCCTTCAAAAATCACTTGAGAATGGACTCACTAAAGTCCACTTGAAAAATGGTCCTCTTATTCATGTGAACTTGTTTTAATTTTGGCACATCCTATGGCCATGTTTGGACTCGAATATTACGTATTTCATGCACGTAGGAGGTTTTTTCATGCACATAGACTAATTTTTAATGCATGTAAAAGGCAATTATTTGAGGAACTTGAGAAATAGGATTAATTTATGTAGGGAACAATTAACTAAAAGTGATTAATGGATGAAGCTTGGGCTATATTAATACACAAATTGTTTGACTATTTGATTTGTGCCACGAAGATGTTTGGATTGATGGCATGAATAGAGAAGGTGGTGGGGCGGCAGAGATTATGAAGTGATGGGGCGGAGATTGTTGACTTCGCAGCAATGCACACGCTTGACAATGAGAGTATTAGTATTAGGCCAGTCATAATTTAGGGTCAGTTTTGAGTCCTGGTTTCCGCTTGAGACATGATGGTCATATTTAAAATGAAAATTCATAATTGTTTTGACACAGGGCAGGTCCCAAAGATAACATATTTCATGCATGTACAAGGTTGTTTCATGCACATATACTATTTTTTAATGCACTCATACGACAATTATTAAGGAATTTGAAAAATTTGATGAAATGATGTAGGGAAACTTAAAGTACTTAATTTGTGCTTATTTCAATTTGGGCTTTGTCCCATATTAGTATTAGTCTTTTAGACAATCAGAGTTTTTTTTTAGAAAAGACGACCGATGACAAATAGCTTAATTTGCTTTACAATTATTATTCATCAAGTTACCTAATTCTGGAACAATTTTGAGAACTGTTTTCCGCTTGTCTAGACGAGATGGTCATATTTTATATTTCGAGTACTGGTTTACGCTAATCATAACTGTTTTGACATAGGCCAGTTCCCAAAGATAACATATTTTATGCATGTGGAAGGTTGTTTCATGCACATAAACTGTTTTTTAATGCATGTATAAGGCAATAATTTCATAACTGATGCCCTAATACAACTGTTTAAATAGATCCTATAAGTTATATGTCTTTACCACCTAAACTTACCGATATCTTTTAACATATCCTATGGTCAATAATAACACTAACTGTACCACCCAAACATACAGAAATCTACAACTTTACTCCAGCTAAATCTTGCAAGGTTCAATGAATGGAATGTAGGGTTAGGTTCTGTGCTACTCCCTTCGATAATCAAGTGTTTAGAAAATAATGCCTAGTCGAAAACCTACAAAAGTAAAAGCGGGGGAAATATTGTTACGTTTAGGCCACTCCTTAGATTGAAAATAAACGAAAGAAAATTGAAAATTATGAATTCAAAAGTTATTGATATTACCTTTCTCTTGTTTTGCTCCCATTTCATAATTTCAAGAAGCATACTCTCACCATATTCATCCAAATCCTGCATATATATTTTTGACAACAATATTAAAAGTGCTGCAATAAAAAATGCTCAATAATGTTCAACTAATATAACTTAGTTTAGACATCCTTACCTCGTAACAAGTCTCATCTATCCATGATGCTTGCTTCAGCAGATAGACTCCGCAAGCATACCTATGAAAGTTGTTAAACATTTAAATATGGTATATTAAGATGAGTAATATAATTTAAGCATAATTTAAGTACGTAAGGTACCCATTCTTTTGTTGAGGCACATTCACAATCTCCCACTCAAAAGTTTTTATCTGCAGCAGTCTTTTGTAACCCGGACGGTCTCTTGCGATGATCTCCAAAGCAGGCAATAGCTATACAAAAACATTCAGATTATATAATCGACTCGAACAAAGTTTTGGTAACAGGGAATGTGACACAAGAAGAAGTTGTTGTGACAGTTATCCAAAAAATAAACGTAATAATGACATAAGCGATTTAAAAAAATATCAGGTCAATCCAACACACGAGCACATGATCATTCAGCGAGTTAGGCATAAAATCATACCGTATCAACCAAAAATGTACGTCTTGCATCAGGTCGCCGTGGCAATCTGGAGTCAAGTATGAAATTTTTCCTTTTATGAAAGTCCGAAACACAAGCAAACTATTGTTCTTTGTTCACGTAGAAAGGAAAGAACGCCTGAAATATTTACAAAACACGCGGAAATGAAATTGATACAATAAAAACCGTCATGATACACAATCAGTGATAATTATTTATTTACCAGTTGGGCTTTGGCTAAATTTTGGGGCAAATAGTCAAGCTTAATGTATTGGCTTCGAAAACCTTCTTTAGGAACAACATCCTGAAAGGTGCAAGCGAGCCTTTGTCAAAAATCTTGGTAATTCCAAGAACAATCATTAGTAGTTACTAAGGAATATGAATACATACCTTTATTATTGTCGGAAAGTACACAACACCTGGTTTTTCGAGTGTTGTACGAAGACCAACAAGATCAATAACCATATCACTACTACAAATACAGGCAATAACAACGCCCCATCAACAACACATACTCACGAAAATAAAGAAAAACCGTTGTGGAATGGAGAATTATTTTTCCGCGGAATTATATTAAACCTAATAACAACGGTATTAGTTTTTCAAACGTTGTTATTAGTTTTAACAACGGCGTGAACTAAAATAACTGTTGTAAATAAATCTACTAATAACAACAGTTTATTTTACAATTTAGCGCGAAATAAGGAAAAGTAATAACAACGGGTATGAAAAGCCCGTTGTTATAATGTGTTATTAATTTGGCGCAATATTTGGCTTAAATTAATAACAACGGATATGATTTTGTTGTACGTTGTTGTTAGTTGTAACAACGGATATAACTTTTTTAACCGTTGTAAATAAGGAACCTAATAACAACGGTGACTATGAATAATAACCGTTGTAAATACTTTTAATAAAGATGAAAAAAACACACAACACTAATAATACTGTACTGCAACACAAAAACACAAACACAAAGCGATTATACTGCATCACAAAACCACAAACACTAATAATTTATTGATTTCCTGATCGTCTCTTTGTCATCATATCCGTCTGCTATTTCTTATTAATCAGGTATTCTAATAATTTTTCTTTATTGATTTCCTGAATTTCGTTTATTTGTGAATTAGTTGCCTTATACATTGCATTTGCTGAATTAGTTGGCTTATTATTGAATTAGTTTTAATTAGTTGGATTTTCTGAATTACTTGGCTTACTATATATACTACGAATGTAGATAAATGACTCGAACTTGGATGAATGCTGCGAATATGAGTGACCCAAACTATAAGGATGGTTTAGATGAATTTTATGAAGTCGTTGCGAACAATTTGAATGGTTCTTCTAGTATTCCATGCCCTTGTGAAAGATGTGGTAATATTAGGTATATGGCTATTCCGGACGTTAAAATTCACCTAGACAAGTATAGTTTTAGTCGATCCTATACCCGTTGGATTTTTCATGGGGAATCATTAGAGGAAGATAATAATTTTGAAGAAGATGATCTTGAGGTATACGAAAGGATAACTGATGATCCCGAGTTTGCCGAGTATGTTGAGTTGGAAGCAGACGAGTTGAATATTGGGTCTACAGATAATGAAGAAAAAGATGATGAATCAAATGATTTTGAAGATGAAAACATTAATTTGGATGACCTTGACAACATGTATGAGAAGTTGTGTAGTCTGAAGCGCCTCTGTACCCTGGTTGTAAGTACACAAAGATGTCGGCTGTGGTGAAGTTGTATAATATCATGGGGGCAAATGGGGTTAGTGACACGTGTTTCACTAGTTTATTAGCCTTGATAAACGACATGCTTCCAGATGGTAATGTTCTTCCCGTTAAGACATATGAGGCTAAAAAACTAATTAGAGGGGTGGGTATGAAATATGAGAAAATACATGCATGTCCAAATGATTGCGTATTGTACCGAAAATTATATCAAAACTTAACCAATTGTCCGGTTTGTTTTGAGTGGCGTTATAAGGATAAGGAAGGGATCCCGGCTAAGGTGTTATGGTATTTTCCAGTGATACCAAGATTCATAAGGATGTTTGCGAATAGCAATGATTCAAAAATGTTAACTTGGCATGAAACTAAAAGAATAAATGATGGGAAGCTAAGACACCCGGCAGATGGTATGCAATGGAAATCGTTCGACGCTAAGTATCCCGAGTTCGGCATTGAACCTATAAACTTACGTCTAGCGCTGTCCACTGATGGAATGAACCCACATGGAAACATGAGTACCAAACATAGTACTTGGCCAGTAGTGTTGGCAATATACAACTTACCTCCATATGTGTGCATGAAAAGAAAGTACTTGATGTTGTCGTTGTTAATTTCCGGCCCTAAACAACCTGGAAATAATATAGATGTCTATTTGGAACCTCTTTTAGATGATTTGCGAATTTGGTGGGATAGTGGGATAGAAGTATTTGATGCATATAGGAATGAAACTTTCAATTTGAGAGCGATGTTATTGTGTACAATAACCGACTATCCGGCTTATGGCGACCTTTCTGGGCATACGGTGCATGGGAAAGAGGCATGTCCATTGTGTGGGGAGGATATGGAGTCTGAATACTTGAAGTGTTCTCATAAGTATGTGTATTTGGGAAATAGGAGGGGCTTGGATCCTGACCATTGTTATCGCAAGCAGCAGAAAGCATTTAATGGACGTCAAGAACATCGTCAACCTCCTAGAATTTTGAGTGGGCATGAAGTTTATCAGAACGTAAAGCATATAGAGATAAAATATGGGAAGAAGAACGGCTCTAAATTGTCTACTCGTGGGTATAAGAAAAGATCCATATTTTTTGATAAACTTCCATATTGGCCTGACCTGGAGGTCAGGCATTGCCTCGATTTCATGCACATTGAGAAAAATGTATGTGATAATATTATCAATACCCTCCTGAATGTTCCCGGTAAAAAAAAGGATAACGCCGCAGCTAGGGAAGATATGCAAATGATGGGTATTAGGCTAGAGTTGGCACCACAGAAGAGAGGTAATGGTACATTTTTACCGCCAGCAGCTTATACCCTTTCACGGAATGAGAAAAAAGAATTTTGTGCATGCTTGAATGGAATTAAAGTGCCACATGGGTATTCGTCCAACATCAAAAGCCTTGTGTCGATGCAAGATCTAAAACTCACCGGGTTAAAGTCACATGATCGCCACACTTTGATGCAACAATTACTATCCGTGGCTATTCGCTCCATTTTACCTGAAAAGGTACGATATGCTATTACCAGATTCTGTCTCTTCTTCCAGTCCATATGCGATAAAGTCATCGATACCGATGATGCGGATTCATTGCAGGACCTCGTTGTCACCTCTCTTTGTCATTTTGAAATGTATTTTCCACCCTCTTTCTTCACTATCATGATTCACCTGACCACTCACTTGGTTAGGGAGATTTTGGACCTTGGGCCCGTGTACTTGAGATACCAGTATCCTTTCGAAAGATTGATGAAAGTCTACAAGGACTATACATCTAATCGGTATCGTCCAGAAGGTTGTATTGCTGAACGTGCTATATTAGACGAAGCTCTTGCATATTGTTACGCTCATCTCTCTCCTGAGGAGTGAATTGGCGTTCCAAAGAATCGTCATAGTGACTGGATGACCGGAAAAGGTATTAGGGGCCGGGTTGAAAAAATTGTGTCACGTGACATGTTACATTTAGCACATACGTATGTGCTAAACAACGAAGATGAGGTGCAACCTTATATTCAACAACACAAAGATGAGCTCAAATACGATCACCCAAACAAGAGCGAGATGTGGATTGCAAACGAGCATAAGAAGACATTTGGAGAGTGGTTTAGGAATGTTGTCGTGGAGTATAAGAATTTGTATGGTGATGACATCTCTCCTAGGTTACTACGTCTTGGGTTAGGTCCAAATGCCAGGGCCACTTTTTTCAGCGGTTTTGCTATTAATGGTTATACTTTTTACACCCGCGAGCAAGATGAGTTGAGCACAATGCAAAACAGTGGTGTGAGTTCTGAATTTGAGGCAATGCACTTTGCTACTTCAAAAGATAAAAACCCTATTTGGGGAAAATGCCTTTATTATGGTGTTATTCAAGAAATATTTGTATTAGATTACATTGATTTCACAATACCTCTGTTTCGATGTAACTGGGTTGATAACAACAAAAATTGTGTTCGAAAGGATAAAATGGGATTTACGTTGGTCAATTTGGATAAGGTTGGCAATAATAAGGATGATCCTTTCATAATGGCATCCCAAGCTAAACAAGTGTTCTATGTCACCGATCCTATGGATAAAAAGTGGTCTGTTGTACTATCTATAAGGAGTAGACGGGGTGCACCCGAGAATGGTGGGGATAATGATCAGGATGTCGTGTTTGAGGGAATGGATCACTCTTCCACTGTATCTTATTTTGACAATGTTGACACTGATCATGATAACATTGAAAGCATCTATATGCGTGATGATCATGGTGAAGTTATTTGGGTTAACGAAGAAACTATGTCGGGCAAGAAACGTCCCCGATCCTGAGGTGGTATTGTCTTTAGTTTTTGTTAGCTTTGGTCATTGTTGAAGATTCCCAAATTTTTTAGCTTTTGGTCATTCATTATACAGTCTCCATGTTTTGGTTTCTGCTGATATTGCTGTGTATAGTGCTTATGATATTGCTGTCTTTGTTGGTTTCTGCTGATTATTATTGCAGTGTATAGTACTTATGATATTGCTGTCTCTAATTATAATTTAAAAAAAAAATAAAGGTAAGCAACAACAACGGTTTCTGTAAATATACCCGTTGTGGTTCGTAATAACAACGTTTATTAACCATAAACCGTTGTCATAGTGTTTACTAATTACAACGGGTAGACTACTATAACCGTAGTCATTACTCTATCACAACGGTTTGTTTATGATAACCGTTGTCAATATTTGTAGTAAGGAAACACACAACACTAATAATACGACTGTACTGCAACACAAAAACTCTATCACAAAGCGATCATTTTTCTGTCATCATCTCCCTTATTATTTT